>OX101790.1:46708139-46796228 GCA_944452715.1 Ophion slaviceki
CGGAATTTATAACCGGCACTCTTAACACAATGTCACAAAATTCGCTTACTGGACCTCCCCCGGGTGGAGCTTCGACCACCACCTCGGCGGGTATAGATTCAATATCTGTTTCGACTCAGGATATCATGCTGCACAAAATTTTTTACCGAGATTTCTTCTTTTCGTGAACGCCAAGAAAAGACGAATGATGAGTTCCGAGCGCTGTTAGAACGTATACCAGTGATAGATTCCACACTAAATGATCACTCCGTTCAGATCGCAGCGATTATACAAGACAATATAAGACTTACAAACGAGGTAAATTTTTTGAAAACTCAAAGTGCGAATTCGCAGGACTCGTCGACTAATTTGAGTGACCTAATCATGAGCGGTATACCGTTTGATCCGTCTATTCCTGCTGAACAAGCTGTGAAGAAGATTTTTGAGATACTGAATATTGGTGATCTATCTGCTCATATTCTATCAATCAGGAAAGTAAACCGTAATAACAATGCAGGAGTAGCTGGAGCCTCTACAAGATTGAAGGTTTCGTACATCATTTCGCTCACTTCAAATTCCGTGAGAAGCGTAGTTCTAAATAAAAAGAAAATAAAGAAAGATCTGAAATGGTCCGAGGTTTATCCAAACTGTGATGATGCGATTAAAAACTTCAATATTTACGTAAATGAGCTCCTTCCATCGGCTACATACAAACTGTTAAGACTCGTCAAACTGAAAGCTGCACGTGTCGGCTTCAAGTATGTGTGGCCTAAAAATGGGATTATTTACGCCAGGAAAACTGATGGTCAACCTCCTCTTAAAATAAATTCTCTTGAAGACCTTCCTTCAGATGAGGTTTGACTATCCGTGTCCACCATGAAACGCCTGGATTGCGACTTATCGTCGGTTTCCAGTGTCCACCCATTGCCACTCACTCGTAATACATTAAAGGTAGCTCAATTTAATGCGCATTCTTTACTAAAGCACATTGATCAGATAAAAATTTTCTTTGAAAAAAATTTCTTTCACATCATCAGCATAGCTGAAACTTGGTTGCATCATCATGTACACGATGCCTTAGTTAACTTAGACAATTACTTCTTAATTCGAAATGACAGAGAAGGAAAAGAAGGTGGGGGCGTTGCATGTTTTATTCATTGTTCTCTTAAGGCTCAGCTCCTGGCGTCATCACCAAACGGTTTTTCTAATGCTCCGGAATTCATGATCATGCGAATTTTCCAGGATTTAGCTCACCCTTTGTTATTTGCATCGGTATAACGTCGGCCCAAAGGACGTTTTTTTAATGACTTTATTGAAGCATTTCATCGTCATTCGCATGCTTATAATCATTTTATCATTTCGGGAGATTTTAATTGTAATTTATTGATTGACTCGTTTGAATCGGATTCTCTCAGAAATTTGATTGCGTCATCTGCTCTGCATTTAGTTCCATCTCAGGCCACCTTTCATACGACCACGAGCAATTCATGGCTTGACGTGATGTTAGTTGATGATGAGGAAAAGGTAGTCTCTTTTAAAAAGTCGGATACTCCATTCATAAATGGACATGATCTCTTGGAGCTATCTTATAGGTGTGATTTTTTACCTGGTGATAAACAATGTGTTCGCCGTAGGAGCATGGTTCATTTTAACGAATCAGAATATTCAAATCTCGTTACCACTTTATTTGATATTAATAGCGATCTTAGTGCGCCTACCTCATCTATTGATTTACGTATTATGTCTTTTTCTGATTCGCTCACCAAGGCCATGGATACTGTTGCTCCTTTTCGTAGTTTTCAAATAAACAAACCGAAAACTCCATGGCTTTCTGAGAGTTTGAAGAATAGAATCAAGGAACGTTCCAAATTATATAAATCGGCTAAACGTGCAAACAGCTTGTTGGGGTTTGCTCTTTATAGACAGTTCAGGGATTCTTTG
This sequence comes from Ophion slaviceki, assembly GCA_944452715.1. NCBI lineage: Eukaryota > Metazoa > Arthropoda > Insecta > Hymenoptera > Ichneumonidae > Ophion > Ophion slaviceki. The sequence goes on from OX101790.1 coordinate 46,710,060, forward strand.
ACGAGCGATCTAAGAGCAGCAAGAAATGAATACCATTTGAGAGTACTTACTCCTATCTCTGACCCTTGTAAGTTATGGAAGGAGTTGGCTCGACTGGGTCTTATCAAAATTGATTGTGGCTCTCCACTTCATCATTTTTCTCCCGAGATTCTCAACGAACATTATGTCAATGTATCAAGCTCTGATCAAGCATTGGGACCTGAAGATATTTTTCGATTCCTCGAGCATTGCCCCAGAGGTGACCACATTTTTAATTTTCGTACCGTGACTGTTTTAGAAATCCTTCGACGTATAAATTCGACTAATTCAATGTCTCTAACTGCTGGTCCAGACGGTATATCGATTTTTAGTATGAAAAAGGCGTCTAGTCAGGTGGCTGGACAGCTCGAAACCATTTTTAATCAATCGATTATCGAAGGAATTTTCCCAGCGTGTTGGAAACGGGCCTTTATCAGACCTCTTTTAAAATCAAGATCTCCTACGTTACCATCAGATACACGGCCCATTGCAAACTTATCGGAGGTGTCCAAATTGTTTGAGCGCCTAATTAAAGATCAAATTGTTGACTTTATTGAGAGCAATAATATTCTTGATGATAGGCAATCAGCCTATCGTTCTAGTTTTAGCACTCAGACTGCACTTCTTAAGATAGGTGACGACGTCAGACGAGCGGTTGACAACGGTCGTCTGACTATACTCGTCCTTTTTGATTTTAGCAAGGCCTTTGACTCAGTATTACACCACCTGCTTCTATCTAAACTTAGGCGCTTGGGCTTTTCGGATGCTTCACTAAAATGGATTTTTTCATATTTGACGGGTCGAACACAAGCAGTAGTTGACAACCTTGGTAACTCCTCAAAGTGGCTGAGTACAACGATGGGCGTACCTCAGGGGTCGGTGCTGGGGCCTATTTTATTTTCTCTATTCATAAATGACATCGCTGAGGGCTTACGATTTACCGATCACATGATTTTTGCTGATGACGTGCAGATTTACCGCAGCTGTGAATCCCATGAACTTCATCATGCTCTTGCCATGGTTCAGCATGATGTTGATGTGATTGCAAGTTATGCACGGAAAAATGGTCTCTCACTGAATGAAAAGAAGTCAGTAACTCTTATCCTGGGAACTCGTAGTAGAATAAAACGGCTAATAATGAACGAACTTCCTCGACTTCACATAAATGGAAATCCACTGCCGTATGTTATGGATAAATGTAATCTAGGGGTCCATATGACATCAAATCTTTCTTGGAACAAGCATATATCCGAAATCTCACGTAAGGTACACGGCACGTTACATAAGCTCAAATACCATCGAAATGCCTTACCGGTAGACCTAAAAATTAAACTTATTACCTCGCTTGTATTTCCCCATCTAGATTATTGCTGTCTTGTGTATCATGGGTTGACGGCTGAACTCGATCGCAAACTGCAGAAGCTAGTAAACTTATGTATTCGTTTCATATTTAATTTACAAAGACATGAGCATGTAACACCATACCGCCATAGGCTCAAGTGGCTTTCAACGAAAAATCGACGCCTTTACTTTATGGGTATCCTAGTGTTTAAGATTCTTCATAAGCGAGTTCCTAATTATATCGATCAGCTATTTGTTCAAACTGATGTGAATTTACGCAGAACTTCGAGAGTGAAACCACCCATTTTTGTTATTCCAGCGCATAAAACGGTGGTGTTTAGAAATTCTTTGTCAGTGTCTGCCTGCTATTTTTGGCATTCGCTACCGGAAAATATTGTAAATGCAGGCTCGATCGATACGTTCAAATCTCGACTGTTTACATATTTATTGCAATCGGAGATTGATGTGTAGATGTGTTTGTATTAGTTTAGTCGAAATCGTCAATTGTGAAACATAATGTAATGATAATGTAAGAGGAGAGCTTAAACTTATATCATATTATTGTAATTTAAATTTTAAGCGTTTGTAAAAATTTGCCCCATAGATTTTCTAGGGCATAATAAAGAAATCAATCAATCAATCAATCTCTCTCTCTCTCTCTCTCTCTCTCTCTCTCTCTCTCTCTCTCTCTCTCTCTCTCTCTCTCTCTCTCTCTCTCTCTTTCTTCTACGGAGTCATACGAAGCCCTCGAGCCTCCGCCCTCCTCCGCATCACTGCGGCACCCACGCCCACGCGTACACCCTTTTCTCGCAGGTCCCTTTTCCCCACATGGACTTTTTGGTTCGACGCCTGGCGGGGGCGCCCCCGGTCACCGTCGCGATGCAGCAGCTTCATATTAATTCGACCCCGCGTAGCGCCATTGTCCACTTTTTATTACTCACATATTTTACGCATCTTTATACGCCTCCGAGAGACTCTTCTATTATTTCGGGGCCCTTTTCCAAGGACCTTCGGACACGAGAAAACGTCCCTTGATTTACGCACACACACTCCCGGATCTTTTTTTTTCATACAGAGACGATTCATCGTCAGGAACATTCAAAACGTTCCATCGAAATGTCGAGACAAAAAAATCCAAGGGACGAGAGATATCAACTGCTACTTTGATAATGTCGCCAATGCGACCAATTCTCAGTGCAAAGTTTCAACCATGCAAATTGAAGGGCGGTGGGGATGGAGGGGCGAGGGGGGTGTTGGATGGAAAAAGGGCCATAAGGAACGCAAGTCCCTTAGAGTTCATAAATCATCGCCCAGGCTGCTCGTCCACCTCCTGGAACGAACAAGAGGACGGAGCGATGACGTTTGGCTGCCGATGTGGCCATTCTTGGCAGGTACCCGCTTTCCAATTTTCCATTTTGCCCCGTACAACACGAAGAACGGATAATTACCGCGAGACGAAGCGTGCAATTCTCAATAACGCAAAGTTTAGCCCCATCGAGCAAATCCCCCGGAGGGAAATAAAAATAAGAGAGAACGCGAGCGTGGCAAATAAATGATGAGCGCGATCAAACACAGCGATGGGAGTACCGGACCACTCCTTCTTTTTCGCCACGCAGAAGACGTGATTCTCACGTTGTTTCCTGATACGACAATTCATTTTGGTTGGCCAAGGCAGCGAGAGAAATTGGCAATGGTCCCGGAGGTGCAATCGCGCTAATGGATTTGCCATTGAGAGGAGAGTGTCCAGTCCGGGCAGGAGAAACGCCCTCAATGAGAGACAACACACGCAGCTTCGTTTTCTTCGATTTGAATATTCTGCAATTTTTTTTAAATTATCCTCTGGGCATAGTGGAATTTTTGTCGCTTTCTAGTCAATTCATTTTTCACTTCGAGCACAAGTTTATTTAGAAATCGTTTCTTCAACTGTAATAGAGAAAGTCTTCGAAATAGGTAAATTATTTACTGCGATAAAATTATGTACGTGGTTTAAATGTTTTATTTCGCCGAGGGAGAATAGGGGTTTTAAGGTCCTGCATACATCTGAGACGGCTAAAAGTAAGGTTATGTTTAAGAATTTTTTTTGTGCACAAAACTGAATTTTGTTGAACAACCATGATATACATTTTGAAGTATGACACTTTATCTATATTGTGTGAAAATTTGGTTAAAAAATTTTAAACGGTATAAAAGTTACAGTCAGTTTCCTGGGACGTCTTTTTGTTCACCGCGTTTGCAGTACCAAACGTGCCTCGGCCACTTTTTATCTGAAAAAAAAAAATTTTGTTTCTTAACGCGGTCCTCTAGTTTCTCGGCTGTTTTTTTACGGCTTTTTCAATAATTTTTTACGGGCAAAGCATCGAAATAATCAATCTCATTGTTTTTGCATAATCTTTATTAACATTTAAATAAGCTTTGCAAATTTTTTTAAGTCAAAATATATAATAGAATAAACGTTATAGTGGCCGACAGGAAGACATCAAGTAAAAGAGGTGCTTGACGGTGACCAAGATTGCGGCTGTTCTGCTTATCCGAAATCAAAAAACCAAACGGCATTTTAATCTTCATATTTAAGACTAGCGATTGAACTAGAGTGAATTCTAAATTAGAAAAATTGACTTTTTTATACACTTTTGAAAATTACATTCTATTTTTTACTCATTTTTTCTTAAGTTTTTCGCTCGTACAAAAAAAAACTATCGAAGCAATCATGATAATTCTAGTTCAATCGCTGGCTTATAACATATTAAAGATGCTGTATAAATTTGAACAAGATCGGTGCAGTAGTTTCTGAAATATCGTGGTCACCGTTTCGAAAAATGGTGTTTCGAGAAAAACGCGTTTGAAAGTATACCTGCTCCGTATACCTGCTCCGTTCCAGGGCCGTAACTTGTGAACCACTTCGAATATCGAAAAATCCTTTGGCACACATTTTCTACACATGTTGTAGATGTGATTTATGAAGAAAAAAAATCGTTTTTTTCGACCCGAGAAACTAGAGGACCGCCTTAAAGTAGATAGATAAAACTAGGATTTATCGAGCCGGAATGTGAAAATTAAATTTTTTCGGTCATGGCAGTCACTGGAATAAAACAGGCGATTTTTCGCCTCAAAATTGTTCAGTACTTATGATGAAAAAAAACTGCCAAGTATCGAAAAAACGGCTCGATAAGTTCTAGATTATTGTGTGAATCATAACTGTGCAAAACTTGATCCCGATCTACAGTAGTTGCGGAGATATCTCTGGTACTGATTTTGGAAACACTGTTTCGATCAAAACGCGTTTAAGGGGCCAGTCCACTTTGAAAATTTCGAAAAATCGATTTTTTTTACTGTTTTCGAAAGTACATACATTCAGAAATATTGTGTCAAAATAGGTGCAGGAATTGCCGATTGAGTTTTGGTAACAGTGTTTCATAGTATAAACTTCAAACACTTTTTTCTCGAAACAACGTTTTCAAAATCTAGCTCCATCGTATCTCTAAAACTAATAAACCGATTCTCTTGAAATTTGAACCACATATCGTAAACATGATTCGCAAAAAATGACCCTCGGTGGTTTTAAAATGTTGATTTTTACTCTTTTTTGCGAAAAACTGCGAAAGAATGCGTTTTTAATTACTTTTTTCGTTTTTCATCGGCCATTTTTTTATTTTTTGATAAAACTTTATATCCAGGGGTCATTTTGTAGCTGGTGTCACACTGAATCTAGTGGACTTTGATTTTTTTGTTTCAGACAATACGTTGCCGAGTTGTGATGGAGCTACCTAGCCCACCTATTTTTGAGGCGTTACGTTAAACTATAGTTTTTGTACTCAAAAATGAATAAAAACGAAATAATTTTTTTTTAAATGTATTTCAAGACTGTTTATCAAGCCCAACAACTTTTATATTCATATCTTTTAAAAAAACTTTAAAAAAATCGCGAAAATAGCCTTTTTTCGTGGCTCCAAAGTGGACTGGCCCCTTAAAGTTTACTCGGGCCGTTAGTCGTTGCTCACCCGATCAGTTACAACAAAAGGCTATAACTTCGTCATTACTGCGAATTTTCTTGTGAACTGTTGAGGTTAGATACTCAAAGGATAGTACTTTCCAATGAGCACCTTTTTGAAAAATCGATCTTTTTTACCTACCCAGGTGGATGTAAGACCTTCAGGGGTGTGCATGAGCTTGAAATGTCGAAAATGAATTTTTCTTTTAATTGTTGAATTTTGTAGCCAACAGTCGTAACTTGAATTTGCAAAAGCGATTTTGTGAGAATTCTGTGAGTTTATAACATTTTCTATCCTACCATCAGATGATTTTTGGTCATATATTTATCGATTTGTTGGTAACGAAATATTGGAGTTTTTTTTTGTATTGAAAATCAAACTTTTTTTCTAGAGCTTGCCATTTTCGGAATTTTGAAAATTTGGAAAAAGTATCTGGGCACACGAAAGTTTTACTATTGTACTAAAAGTAATTTTTTTTTATTTTCATTCGAGATAGTTGCCAAAAGTAATACCAAACAATAATAACTGCGTTGTTTATCGACAATTTTCAATTAAAAAAAACTTATATTTGTCAAGACTATTTATCAAGAATGTGTAAAATTCCGACCTCGTCAGCCTTATACTTCCATCGCAAAAATGTTTTCAAAACCTTCCCGTTTTTTGTCAAAATTTCTGCAGACTCGTTAACGAAGAAATGTGTGTTTAAAATGTATGGATAATTTATCGTTGAATCACCTCAAATTATAATAGCATAATGTAAAATAGTATAAACTTAAATCATAAAGTAAAATTGTCAAAAAGTTCACGTACTCAAAGTACCAATAAATAATTCCCGGCGAACATTATCCAAATTGCTTCGACGATTTACTCTTTGAAAAAATTCCCGAAAAATTCCGTTCTGAACCATGTTATCTAATATGGAAAACAGATTTCGTTGGTATACTAGTTTATCCTATGACTAATCGAAGGAACCGAACTATCAATTTTCAAAAAATGGCGCGTGTCCAAAATGAGTCTTGATTTTCGCGAAAAAAATGGGCGTGTTTAGTTAATCAAATCGAAAGTATACATCGTAAAAAATTCTTCGATCAAATACTATATTTTTACATCTAGAAAAAGCCCAAAAAAATTCAAATAAATCGACGCGTTAGTTTTTAAGGTCTTTTTCTCACCAACTTTGAAAAAGTACCTACTTTCGAGAAAAAAGCGTTTAAACTTTCGAACGACGCTCGAGCGATCCGACGGGCGTCAACGGCCTATAAATCCGTCAATTTTCAGGGAACATTTATAAGATGATACACTGTCAGAATATATTAGTTTAAAATATAAAAAAAATTATAATACGAATTAAAAAATAATTTTACCCCTGAATTAAATAATAAATAAAATAAATATTACCCTAAGCTAAATAATAAATAATAAATAAAATAAAAATACCCCTAAATAAAAAATTTAAAAATTGATAAAACGTAAAATATCGATCAAACGACCAATCAAAATGTCAAATTCATTTTTGTATCTTTACTTCCAAGTATGTCTACCCTTCGAGCGAATAATGTCCCATTCCACGACTTTTTCTCGCACGTGCTCGTCACTGCGACTATTCGGTTGGAGAGGGAAAACAGTCGTTGAGATTCCCGAGGCGTAAAATCGTTTGCTCTCCCTCTCCCTCTTTGACATTGGCCCTTGACAAAAGGACAATTCACAAGAGTAGCTCAAGAGGCAAGAAAGAAGAGGCGAAAGACTTCATTTTATATTTCATACACTCGACGAAGCCAACGCGAAAGCCCCTCGAGGCCCAAAAGGGCCCAAGTTCGAAAAATCGACTGGCCAAATTGCGTCGATTCGCGCCCTTTTCACGATCACCCATCGCGATATTACCCGACGCCGTTTGACTCGCGAGTATATCGCCATTGTTCCTGCCACGACGTTTAGGGCCTCGAACGAACAAACGTCAGGCACCTGCGACAATGCCGGCATCAGGTTACGCCACCAGGGGTCACCAGGTGGAGTCCTTTTTCTTACTCGGTCGCACGCAAAAGCGGAAGGAAGCCAAAGAGAATCGAGGACGGGACCGTCCCGTTCAGACGACTTCTGTATCGCGATGATGATTCTTCACCGGGGAGAGAAAGAGGGCCAAACACCCCTCTTCGCTATGCACCCTGAGAGGGTTGGGGGAGGCGTTCCTCCTGTCCGCCGATCTCAGTCGCCGCGAGCAAAAATCTTCCATTGTTGTCACACCGAATTGCGCGATCCTTTGTATTACGAGAGCGGAAGTTGGAAATTACCGGGCTGCAGGGGAGAGATTTTTTCTCACGATCGCAGGTTTCGTCTCGTAAATATATAGATATACATATACATATATATATATATATATATATATATATATATATATATATATATATATATATATATATATATATATGTGTGTGTGTGTGTGTGTATATACATATATATATGTGTGTATATATATATATATATATATATATATATATATATATATATATATATATATACACATTCATTGTTTGAAATATATGATTTCGTATCGGTTGCTCGAGTCTCCAAAAATGTTGTACGAAAATACTTTTTATTTGTCACCATTTTGTTTTTGTTTTCCATTTTAATTTTTTTATTTCTAATGTATATATATGAACGATATGAAATCATATATATATATATATATGATTTCATATCGTTCGCTTGAGTCTCCAAAAATAATTTACAACAATATTTTAACTTTATTATCGTTTGATTTTCGATTTAAGTTCGAATTTTTTAACATTATCTTGAATTTTATTTTCTGTTTTTATTCTAATATTTTTATTTAATGTTTAATGTATACATGTAAACTCGTACATGTAGCACAAAGTAAAGTACGCAAGCGGCGAAGTGGGCTTTTGATTTTGTCTATTGTAGCAAATATTAACTCTTGAAAATTTGATAAAAGCATGCCAAGTAATAAAAAAATCCCGCCGAAAACATTTTTATTCGTTTGGCCTTACAAAAAAAATCTGGCTTACCTAAAAAATCATCATTATTTGTTTAAATTCGAACAATGGTCTCGTTACATTTTTTCCATTAATCAATGGCACAAAAGAAACGAAATGACTTGTAATCTGGCCATGTAGAATGCACGCATTATGACAAGTGCACAAGAAATGTTGTACCTACCCAAATTGTCAACACTTAGAGCTAATCTTATTGAAAATGTTTTATTTTTATCAAGAGAATCGATTTTGGCCAATGTAGTAAATAAATTTAAAAAACAATATCTTACAGTAATGTTATTATTTATAGTATTGCAATTATATTGTTTTGTTTTGTTTTTATCTTGCGAATAATAGTTCAAACACTATTTCGCTACGTTTTTTGGCTGTGTGTCATTTTGCGTGACGATGAAAATTTTGAAAATGTATTCATACCTCATACATACATACATACATACATATATACATATATATATATATATATATATATATATATATATATATATATATATATATAATAAATATGTAAACATAAATAAATAAAAACATTTTAAAAATATATAAATTAATAAATATTCATATATATAATTGGGTGCATATATAAGGGCTCATTCCCTTTTTTTCGATTCTCAACAGTCTTGTGACTTGACGATATACAGCGCTGAATTATTTGGCTCGTTCCTCACTTGCTCTCTGTGGAAATGGCTTTGTGCACCTTTCCCGCATATGACGACGAGACTCTATTAGTCGGCCAGAGAGAGAGGGAGAGAGAGAGAGAGACCCCCGCGAGAGATCCGATTATATTGTGCGCGCGATGCATCATAATAATGCCTCGCGCAAATAATAATGGGACAGAGTTCGTTACGAGGTCTGCTGCGCCAGCAGCGTATACGGGTACGTTTCATTTTTTTTTCCATTTCTTTTCTCTTTTTTTTTCTTACTCGAATCGACTTTGGTACGCACGGACGTAACGAACGCGCGAATGAATGGGAAAAGACTGCGCGAATCGTCGAGACGTAATTTCTTTCATGTGTTATAATGCCTCTGCACGTTTGGGAAGTGAGTGTGTGTGCGGGGTGCACTTTGAGCCTGAGAGGCAAAAGACACGACGGTGAGAAATCGACGAAGTGTATGGAGACTCCGACGAGTTTGGGAGAGTCGAAAATCGTTGGTGATGCCCATTATCGCGAATTAGTTAGAAATAAATGGAGAATGTTTCACTTTATTGTTAGGGGGGGGGGATAGCTTTAGACGATGGAAAATAGCTGATTTTCATGTTTTTTTTTTCAAAGGAAAGATTTCTTCACCATTTTTGAAGCTTGGTATATTTTATTACTTCTTGTGGCTGTTACATGGTATTTTTATTATTGTTAATCTTTAAAAATGGCTGAGAAATGTGACGGCGGGACACGTAACGTCAGCGGGTTTAACCTGAAAAAAAAACAAACGAATATAATTCTTTCATTAACACTCATACGCTGAATATGAACCAAGAAAAAGTGAGAAATGTTGAAAATCGATGAAATGGTACGCATTGAAACAAAAAAATTGAATTTTCCGAAAAATGGCTTAAAAGAATGCATTTTTTTTATTTTCGGAAACATTTAGGGCCATGTTTTAGACAATAAGGTTAGAAAGATTTATACCAAATTTCATAAGAATTGGTTGATTGGATTTTTAGCTATATGTCACGCCAATTTTAAAAATTTCGTTCAGAAGACCGTGCCCTACCTTCATAATTTTTGAAGATCAATAAAGAAACAAAAATACTATGTAACAGCCAAAAGTAGTAATAAGACATACCCTGCGTCTCAGAAATGGAGAAGAAATCTTTCTTTAAGGCGTTACCCCCACTTGTAGCGCAAAAAAGGCCTTTTTCATGAATTTTTTAAAAGAAAACTACAAAACTTTTTTAATCGATCAATATACCATCTTAAAGAACACATCTTGAAGCACTTTCAGTAATTTTTTTATTGAAAAATATTACATTGTTTAGTGGCAAATGGCCGTCAATGAAACAATGTTTTTATATACACGGTTTGCGGTGACCAACATTGCGGCGAAGTGGATCATCTGAAGAAAAAAAATGCGGATGGATTTAGTCAAATATAAGTATAAACTAGTCTTTAATCGAAGGATTTTAAAAAATATTCATTTTTCACAAAATGGCGGACAGTCAAAGTTAATGGTTCGATTTTAACGAAAAAAATCGAACGATCAAAGACTACATTTCTATGTATTAAATAAGCCTGCAAAATTTCAAGAAGATCGGTTCATTAGTGTTCGAGTAATCTTGGTCACCAACTTCAGAAATGCCATTTTGAGAAAAACGCGTTTGAAGTTTCAATTTCAGTTTACACGAAGAAAATCTTTTTTTTTGTAAATTTACATAGAGTCATCTATTCCGGACCCATACAGAAGTATGGGCCCCGATACTTATACTTCAAAAAAATGCAATAATAAAAAATCGATTTTTTCAAAATCGCAAGTGGGGGTAACCCCTTAAAAAAATCATGAAAATCAGAAAAATAATTCCTCGCCTAAAGGTATTTCTCCCCTTAAAGGCCACCACTGTGACAGGCGGAAAAAGGTACTGTGTTTCAAATTTGTTTGTCTACTAGAATATTTATTAGGGTTTTGGAAAAGAGGTACGGTAGTAAACATACATTTAATTTATTTCATGTAAATTTGCATTTAAAAAATAAAAAAATGAACAACGTTATTGAGGTATAATAGTCTCTGTATAAAAAATTTGCTCCAACGGCCGGATCGATAAGTTAACAATGGTTTGTCTGAGAAATAAAATGAAACAAGTCCTCTAATCTATATAAATGTAGTTCTCGTTGTACGTAGCCGTTTTTCGAAAAAAAAAACAAACATTTACAAAATGGTAGGTATTAAAAAAGTGTAATTGTGGCAAAATTTATACTTATATTCGGGGGGCTTCAAAAATACAAATAAAAAGAAACGGCTACGTACAACGATAGCTACTGCAATTACCGATTTTTTTATACTGAAAATCGCAGGCAAAGTTATCATTCCGGCCAGATGGAGAATTTTCTTTTCTTTCGCTCAAAATTTTACTCGAAATTTCTTTCACATATTTTTGAATAAGTGAAAATGCAAATATGTTAAATACACAAAAAAATCTATTTCTTCACCCATCACAGTGATCTCTCACCCTAAGGGGTCTGCACGAGCTTGACATTTCAAGAATACGATTTTCTTCACCGTGCAGTTTCATAACCTAGGGTCTTAACTTCAATTTGTAACGAAGAATTTGCAAAAATTCTCAAAACCGAGGGAGTTATGACGATTTTTGTGAATGGTGAGGCGACTGCGCCAAGGCGAAACGCTGCGATCAATCCTTTTTTCTTTTGCCTTTTTCTCGATGACTATGTTTCACGCAAGGTTTCAAGTCATATCTCGAAATCTACTCATCCGGTTTACCTCCAATTCGGAAGGATCACAGATTACAACATTTTTCTGTCGTATGACTCGATGATTTCGTTCACACGTCTATCCATTTGTTAATAACAAATTGCTAAATTTGTCCTTTTTTGGTAGAAATTCAAGCTATTTATTCTACAGCTTGCCACTTTCTCATTACTATAGCGAAATGGGTAGCGAATTTTTCGAACTATAAGCAGACCTCGTGAGGCCATGTGGTGACTGTCCGGACGAGATCTGGCAAAGATGGCGTCGAGACGAGAAGAGTCTTCCAATGTATACGCCATCCAGCGAGTATATGCTCGATCTTCGCTTCGCCAAATGTGTCCGGTCGTAATAACGAGGCTGTTTTATAGGTGCACATAAATGCATCTATGTATATATAGGTATATATACGTAAGGGTAGGAGTCGAGACGAGCCTGAAACGCGGACTGCATCTCAGAGATGCTTTTTTAATAATCAGGCACGTATACATTTATGTACAAATATACATACATTATATATATATATATATATATATATATATATATATATATATATATATATATATATATATATATATATATATATATATATATGTATGTATGTATGTATGTATGTATGTATGTATATATGTATATATATATATGGTGGTTAAAAAAATGATTTTTTTTTTCGGTTTTTCGTCAATTTTTTCTCCCCGCCAATAGACATCACAATAATATAATTTAAATAATTGATCCAACTTATGTTACTCCAAAACAACATAGTACTCCAAAAAACACGCATACTTGTTAGACGTTCAGTGTTGTAAACACCGGGTTCTTGTTCATCAAGTGGTTGATATAATTTTCACAACCGAATCACATATATTGATTTTCAATCTGCAAACACGAATTGTTTATGGTAAAACAATATATTTAAATAGAAATTGTGGATTGTTACCGAAAAAATTAAATCAAGGCACATTGGATCACGCACTAACATTTTCTGCATCGAGATAAAAAAAACTAATACTCCGATAGTTGTGAAAAAAAAAACATGAAAAAGGCGTTTGAGCACAATTTAAAAAATTGTTTAGAACCCTCAAATTTTGCAAAACTGTCTTTTTCTTAACATTCTTCAATTTTCTGTTGAAAAAAAGTCGATTTTTTTTAACCACCATAATATATATGCATATATGTTTGTGTTTTGCGATACGCGCTTCTCGACGATTGGTCCGTTCAGAACTGGGCGGACCTCAAACGCAATCGACTTTTCAGTTGCCGCTCGTGTTCGCGGGGGCCATACGGTAAGAGCTCGTTCACGAATCTCCGCCACGGGTCTCGCGGGCGCGGAAAAGATGAGGGACAGACCGAGAGGGGGGGGGAGAGGGAGAGAGAGAGAGAGAGAGAGAGAGAGAGAGAGATCCGGAAAGGCTGATCACGCGGACGCACGCACGCGCGGATGTCCTCTCATTCTGATTCTCGGTTGCGTGGCCGCGGTCGCGAGAAATTCTCGACGCCGCGGCCTCTCCTCGGGAATTTCATTCCGGCCGCTCGCATTCGGATATGCGGGAGAGCAGCCGCGCTGTATCAAGCTCGGTTAGTGGAGTAAATGATTTTTATTTTCTCTCTCTCTCTCTCTCTCTCTCTCTCTCTCTCTCTCTCTCTCTCTCTCTCTCTCTCTCTCTCTCCCTCCCTCTCTCTCGTTCTCTGTCTTTGGATGACTTTGCGATTCCGTATGATTTTGTATGAGTTTTTCATCATTGATTCAGTTGATCGTTTTGCACGAGTTTCCAACGAATTTGTATGGAAATATTTTACATTTGTTATTATTTTATTTTCAACTATTCTTTTGATTTAATTGTTTTAATTTTATTTTTAACTATTCTTTTGATTTTTTGTTTTAATTTTATTTTTAGTATTAATTCTAGTTTTTTTATCGTTTATTTGTAAATTCAATTCTGTCATTTTTAATTTCAATATTAGTTGGACGAAAAAAAAATTAATTGTAATTTGATGAGTTTTATTTCAATTATAATTTTTTTAAATTTCAATTTAAATTTTATTTTTGTATTTTTTCTCTCATGAGCGGAGAGCCCTGATATTTGTCCTGTGTCTGTACCTACTTTGCCTAAAAGTCATAGAGCTGGGGCCTAATAACACTATCAATCAATCAGGAGATCTCTTTCTCTCTCTCTCTCTCTCTCTGAGCGTGTCCATGAGCTGAATTAAACCGAGTATGCCGAAATGTGGCCTTGTTATTATTATTTTATTTTGTATTTACTATTTATTACTATTATATCTACTTCACTGAAAACAAAAATTCGTTCATCCATCCAAAATTCAATTGGTTTAACAAAATTATATCTTTAAATACGTTCAACTTGATTTTTGATTGGCATAACAAAACAGTATAGTTGGGCAGTAACCAAAGATACATTTAAACTATCTGCTTATTAAGCCTGCCTGAGCAACTGTAAAACAACAAAATTTCGAGACAACAAAATGCATTTTGCACATTCAACGATTCTTTTTTCTTTGAAGATTCTCAGTGTATTATCATCGATTCTGAAACTGTTATTATTTTTTAACTATGATTAAGTCTAAAATCAATGTTTACGTAGGGTAAAAAAGTGTGACAAGAATTGCACTGCGAAATATATTTCCTGCAAGCATATACACATGTAGAAGAATGTGCAAGGGACTCTTAGGAAGTTTTCGACTCCAGAGTACGAAATCTCTCTCTCTCTCTCTCTCTCTCTCTCTCTCTCTCTCTCTCTCTCTCTCTCTCCACCCCTACACTCTACGTTGCAGTAATACCCGGTTGATTGCACAAAAACGCAATTGTTCTTTATGCAATGATACTAAAATATCAAGAATTATAAAAAATCATAATGCAGAGTAAAAAAATCCCACGCTAAAAAAAATCAACCAGAAAATCATCATAAATACCAATGGTCCAAGACAACGAAAAAATATATAAATCTACATATAAATAAGCGCGTAGATATCAAAAAGCAAGCTACGACACAGCAAGGAAGACAGAGAGCACTGACTCATCGACCTCGAGCGAAGTTTCCAATTAATTTCAAAACGCGACATTTTCCTCGTCCCGCGCAGTTTTTATTTTTCATCTCCCGACGGCGGAATCGCGTTTGACGAGCCTCGAGAGATACATTCTCACCGGGAGTTACGAGCTACCAAACGAGAAATTCAGGGAGAGATAACACGGGATAGGTTGCCAAGTTATGCCCTTATGTCTGTCAGAAAATATACATACATATGCACATTTATAGATACATAAATACATATACAGGGTGACCCAAAAAGTGACGTTTAAATGTCAAATGTACATGCCTCGTATCAACACCTATCCGAACCACCCCCATTTATGTTTTACGATCTTTCTCACTTTCCAAGAAAAAGGCATTGTTTAATTTTTTTTCTCTAATTTACCTGTAGCCTAATTTTTTTTTCTTTTGCGTATGTACGTTTCTCTTACAAGGAACATCCCTCAAGTGACACCGAAAAGTAAGCGATACGTATTTCTTTTTATCGGCGGAAAAACGCTTTTAAGGGGTGAAACCACCCCTCGAAAAAAGGCATCTCTAGAGGTAATATAGCAGTTTCACACACAAGGAGTCCACCGATTTTAATGAAACAAAAACGAAAATTCTTCTAATCCGAAGCAATGAAAAATCCACTATAGTGACATTGCAAAAAAAATAAGGGTTGAACCATCCCTATATTAAGGGGTGGTTTCACCCCTTTAAACCGTTTTTCCGCCGATAAAAAAATACGTATCGCTTACTTTTCGGTATTTTATAACGTATCCAAATTTCAACAAAATCGAAGGGTGTCACCTGAGGGATGTTCCTTGTTAGAAGTTTTTTGAAGCAATTTAGAGTCATTCAGACTAGTATAAGTTTTTTTTTCAAACCTGAACTCTAGTGACTGATCCTCTGAAACCTATTTTCGTTAACGTTTGATCAAAGCCAAGGTATCTACGTTACTGCCCAATTGGTAATTTATTTATTGCTCAACAGTGCACTTCGCAACGATAACACAAGTAAAAAAAAAGTCGCTGGGACTCACACAAAAGAGGAAAATACAAAATGCTTTTTTCTCGGAAAATAAAAAAGATCGTAGACCATAGATGGGGGTGATAGGTATTAATACGATGCTTCTGGATTTTCCCTTTGGTTTCCACTTTCCTGACCACCCTGTATGAACATATATACACACAGGGTGTCCTGTTATCAATACATAATTCTACAACTGTCCATAGGTCAGATCACGTCCTACTATATGCTGGAATTTCAGCTTAGTAAAAGTCCCACGGTTTGCGAGATACAAATAATCTGCTTTGGTTTTTCGCATGCCGTTTCTACAAATGATAACTTTTTTTAACCCAGTCGAAAAAAAAATGGTCTTGGTTATTTGTTTTATCTAGAGAAGTCTTCCTTTTTACCTTAAATGTTAAGGAAACTTTATGAAAAAGATCTTATGCAAAAATTTGACACATACCAATTTCAACATCTGACTTTGATAGCCTAAAAAGTTGCTTACTTATTGTCGATTTATATCAATTGTAGAAATGACATGCGAAAAACCAAAGGCAGATGGTTTTTTTTTCAAAAAACAACATAAAGCCCAAAATCTCGAAAACCATGGGACTTTTGCTAAACTAAAATTCCAGCATATAGTAGGACATATCTGACCTATCGACAGTTGCAGGATTATCCATTCATTACAGGACACCCTGTATATATATATATATATATATATATATATATATATATATATACATATGTTGGTGTGAGAGACACGCCCGCGAGTAGGACTGCAATGACAACGTGCACCGCGGGCGGCGCGTGACTTAGCACCCGGTTTATCTCCCCCCGCAAGCAAAGACACACGAAACTTGCCGACAGACGCGAGTGTTGAACGGAGATGAAAGAAACGCGTGGATGCAGAGAAGGTATATGGTTGACACGCTCGTGAATTTGTGATGAACATCTAGCGTGCAAAGAGATCAGGAGAGCGAGAGAGAGAGAGAGAGAGAGAGAGAGAGAGAGAGAGAGAGAGAGAGAGAGAGAGAGAGAGAGAGAGAGAGAGAGCGAGCGAGAAGACTTCCAATGAATTACAGGAATCTTCGAGATCAGGTCTGCGGCAATTTGATTATTATTTTGATCGTTTATCGCGCAGGACAACCGATAAATCGTGAAATCGAGCAACCCTCGACGAGGAAGAATGCTGTCATATATACATACATACATACATACATGTATATACATGTATATATATATATATATATGTGTGTGTGTGTGTGTGTGTGTGTGTGTGTGTGTGTGTGTGTGTGTGTGTGTGTGTGTGTGTGTGTGTGTGTGTGTGTGTGTGTGTGTGTGTGTGTGTGTGTGTGTGTGTGTGTGTGTGTGTGTGTGTGTGTGTGTGTGTGTGTGTGTGTGTGTGTGAGTGTGTGTGAGTGTGTGTGTGTGTGTGTGTGTGTGTGTGTGTGTGTGTGTGTGTGTGTGTGTGTGTGTGTGTGTGTGTGTGTGTGTGTGTGTGTGTGTGTGTGTGTGTGTGTGTGTGTGTGTGTGTGTGTGTGTGTGTGTGTGTGTGTGTGTGTGTGTGTGTGTGTGTGTGTGTGTGTGTGTGTGTGTGTGTGTGTGTGTGTGTGTGTGTGTGTGTGTGTGTGTGTGTGTGTGTGTGTGTGTGTGTGTGTGTGTGTGTGTGTGTGTGTGTGTGTGTGTGTGTGTGTGTGTGTGTGTGTGTGTGTGTGTGTGTGTGTGTGTGTGTGTGTGTGTGTGCGTGCGTGCGTGCGTGCGTGCGTGTGTGTGTGTGTGTGTGTGTGTGTGTGTGTGTGTGTGTGTGTGTGTGTGTGTGTGTGTGTGTGTGTGTGTGTGTGTGTGTGTGTGTGTGTGTGTGTGTGTTTGTGTGTATGTGGTGAATTTGTACGCACTTGAAAGTAATTACCGCAATATTAATTACGAATTTCTTGGTCAAGATTAAAAGAGCACCGCATTGCTGGGCGCGTCCAAAAATGTACGATCCCATTCTCCAGTATTCTAATGCAACTATCAATGTGGTGACTGTGTCTGTACATTCTTTGTTTTTCAGAGTGAAATTACACTGGTGGAATTGCAATAAGATGCTGAGGGGTTAACTATGATTTTCGGAAATTTTCGACGTTCGGCAGAAGCTGGCGCGATAACCGCAGAGCGTTTTTAAACAGGTCCATTTTCAGTATTTTTTTTCCGATGAGAGTATCGGGATGATGAGGTCGGGATTTTTCACACAATTCATACATGATCTAGCCAAGTTTGAGTTTTTTTTTTTAATTGAAAATTATTGATAAACAATGACGCTATTTTTGATTAAACAAAGTGCCGCCGTTGCTGCATGGTCAACTGTTGTAGGCGCTTCTGGCTACTAGGCTCGTCTCAAATAAAAAATGAAAAATGTATTTTTAGTGCAATAATAAAACTTTTGTATGACCGGATGCTTTTTTGAAACTACGAAAATTATGAAAATCTCAAGATGTAGAAAGAAGTTCGACTTTCTATAAAAACAACAACTTTAATCTTTTTTATCAACAAATGGATAAATATAACAAATCATGTGGTCAGACGATGGAAAATTTTAGAAACTATGGTCCGTCCGGATTCGAAGTGAATCGGAAGAATAGACTTTGAGATACGATCTACATTATTGCGTAAAAAAATAGTTTCGGGAAGAAGGATTGATCGTTGCGGGGCGGTTCGCCGTAGCGCAGTGGGCGATCTGACCCTTCACAAAAATCGTCACAACTCGCTCAATTTTTTGGAAATTTGACTACATTTTCATTGCAAATTCAAGTCAAGACCCTAGGCTAGAAAACGATGTACAAAAACGACTTTTTGAAATTTCGAGCTTATAGAGACTTCTCAATATATAGGAAACCCTTTTTTTTGTTATAATAATTTCAGTATAGAGAATGATGATAATCATACTATAATAATTGTTATAACATTATCGTTGATGATGATAACAGTTATGTATTATGGTGATAATCATCATTAAGGCTATTGTTATGATGATGATGATGATGATCATAATAAAAATCACTATTATTGTTGATGATGATGATATTAATAATCATTATCATTATTGTAATGAGGATAATAATAATAATTATCATTGTTAATAATGATGATAATAAAAACAATCATTATTATTCTTGATGATGATGGTGATTGTGTATTATGATGATAACAACCACAATTTTGATTATTATTATTATCATTGTTGTTGAAGTTATATGAGTATTGGCATTTATTGTTATGGGTGTAGTTCCGAAAAGGACATACCTCCGATTAATTTGGAATTTCGTGTACCCGTGTATTTTGACCCGCTGATTACGAATATGATAGTGAAAATACCCGCAAATTCAATTTTTAAGATCAAAATTCACAAAAACTGATTTTTTAAAAAGGTTTTCTACTTTATTTTAATAAATATTGATCTTGGAGAAAAATGTTTCCTTCAACAGTTGTAGCCTATAAAAACATCGACCTTTTATGTTTTATACAGTTTTTGTCTGAAACCATTCTGTTTCGAGAAAAAATGGGTTGACGATCCAATATGTACATTTGCTAAACTCCATTAGTTTCCATATTATCTACTTACGCACTATACCATTGGAAGGTTGGAGTTTGTTTGCGTTTGTTTGTTGTGTTGTGTGTTGTTTGTTGTTTGGCATTCCTAGGATTTGTTTATCGTTGGGCTTTGTGTGGGTTTGTTTGTTGTGTTATTTGGATTTGTTTAGGTTTGTTTGTTGTTTAGGTATGCGTATAGTGTTAAAGATCAAACTGCAAGCTTTCCGCGATATAGTGCGTAAGTCGATAATATCGAAACTAATGGAGTTTAGGAAAATGTACTTTTTGGAGCATTATATCATTTTTATCGAAACAAATTGGTTTTAGACAAAACTTGTGGAGAACATAAAAGTTCATCTTTCTATAGGCTACAACTTTTGTAGGAAACATTTGTTTCTAAGATCAACATTCATTACAACAAAATAGAAAAACTTTTAAAAAATCGGTTTTTATGAGATTTGATCTTAAAAATGAAATTTGCGGGTATTTTCATCATATTCGTGATCAGCGAGTAAAAATACACGAGTACACAAAATTCCAAATTAATCAAAGGTATGCCCTTTTCGGAACTTTATCCATTGTTATTATTATTACTATTGTTATTATTATTCATATTTGATTTGATGATTATTATAAATATTAAATAACACACGAGGAAGTGCAACAAAAGCTCAAAAAGGTGGAAACCATTTACACTCACCCTCCAATTTTCAAAATCTCGGCCGGGCTTTTATAAAACGGCGCGGCTCGCGTCCAAGTGCACTCACATGCGCGTATTCTCGAGTACGGTACTCGACTTCGGGCACCGAGCTTCTTGATGCGCGCGAGTACACTCGCTCCTCCCTTCATTTTGGCTGCTGGTTGTCGATCACTCTCCGCTCGTATCTCGCCAGATGTTTGCCGGTCCTCGAGCGCGTCTTAAACGCACGCGCGCGCGCGCGCTTTGGTCGCACGCGCGCACCACTTGACGTCGTTGTTTTCTTTTTTCCCTGTTTTTTTTTTATTATTTTTTTTTCTCGTGCCGTCCCTCCATCGTCACGCTTGCACACTCGACTCGAGGGACCTCCCGAAGTTTCGTAACTGTCACCAGTCAATGAGACGCGAGGCGACGATGTAAGTACGTGGCACGTTTTCTAGATACGGTGGTCGAACAAAAAAAATCGTCTTCTGTACAACGCGAACTGGGAAAAGCGTCGATAGAAAAAAAAATGAAAAAGTTAGTCGGATGAAGTGGTTGCAGCTAACGGAAGGGTTGATGCTGAAGGGTCATTTTAGGAAAAAAGGTCGTTTTTATGATTTTTTTTTGTTCACTAGATTATTTATTTGGGATTTGGAAAAAGGGATGCTATTAAGCATAGATTGAACTTATTTCGTGTAAATTTTTATTTAAGAAGATAAAAAATTAACCATGTTATTGAGGTATAATGGAAACGTTGTATACAAATGTGGTCCAACGACTAGATCGATAATTTAAGGCGTTACCCCCACTTGTAGCGCACAAAAGGCCTTTTTCATGAATTTTAAAAAAGAAAACTACAAAACTTTTTTAATCGATCAATATACCATCTTAAAGAACACATCTTGAAGAACTTTCAGTAATTTTTTTATTGAAAAATATTACATTGTTTAGTGGCAAATGGCCGTCAATGAAATAATGTTTTTATATACACGGTTTGCGGTGACCAACATTGCGGCGAAGTGGATCATCTGAAAAAAAAAATGCGGATGGATTTAGTCAAATATAAGTATAAACTAGTCTTTAATCGAAGGATTTTAAAAAATATTCATTTTTCACAAAATGGCGGACAGTCAAAGTTAATGGTTCGATTTTAACGAAAAAAAACGGCCGTTTTTTGGCTATAGAACGGCCATTTTTTTCGAAAAAAAAATCGAACGATTAAAGACTACATTTTTATGTATTAAAGAAGCCTGCAAAATTTCAAGAAGATCGGTTCATTAGTGTTCGAGTAATCTTGGTCACCGACTTCAGAAATGCCATTTTGAGAAAAACGCGTTTAAAGTTTCAATTTCTGTTTACACGAAGAAAATATTTTTTTTTGTAAACTTACATAGAGTCATCTATTCCGGGCCCATACAGAAGTATGGGCTCGGATACTTATACTTCAAAAAAATGCAATAAAAAAAATCGATTTTTTCAAAATCGCAAGTAGGGGTAACCCCTTAACAATGGTTGATCTGACAAATGAAAATGAAAAAGTTTTATAATCTATATAAATGTAGCTGTCGTCGTAGGTGACCGTTTTTCGAAAAAAATGTCACAAAATGACAGGTCTGCAATAAAAAGTGTTCCGGCCATGTCAAGAAACGTCGTTTCGAGAAAAACGTGATTGAAAGTTTTAATATACGTAAATCATTGCGCCACCTGCTCTCACTGAATCATTTGTGACTTGGTCAATTTTCACTATTTTGACTTGAAGTTTTTTTACATATTCTTGAATATGTATACATAGAGAATATGCAAAAAAAATCGATTTCTTTGGCCCATCACAGTCGTGTCCCGCCTCAAGGAGACCGTGCAGGATTAAAAAATTTTAAATGCGATTTTTTTTTCATTATATAAGATTATAGTCTAGAGTCTTAACTTTAATTTGCAATGAAGATTTTGAAAGAATTCTCAAAATCGAGCGAGTTATGACAATTTTTGTAAAGGGACAGATCGCCCAGCTGTGATTTATCCTACTTCCTCATTCCCGAACACTTTTTTTTTCAAAGATTGTAATTCGTATCTCAAAATCTTGAGGTCTAAATCACTTCAAACTCGCACACAGCCCTGCTTATAACATTTTCCATCGCATGGCCGAATGATTTTTTCACATGTTTATTCCTTTGTGAACAACAAATAATCAAAGTTGTTCTTCTTGGTGGAAAACCGAACCTTTTTTCCCCAGCTTGCTATTTTCGTAATTTTTCAAAATTAAAAAAAAAACTATCCGGCCCTCCGATACTTTTATTATTATACGAAAAGTAGGTTTTTTAATTTTTCATTCGAAATGAGCTTAGTTCCCAGAAACACCCACACCGATTGGCCATGCAGCAGCAGCGACACTTTGTTTAAACAACAATAATGACATTGTTTATCAATATTTTTCAATTTAATAAACCCAACCGAGCAGGATTACGAATTAATGGCGTGTAAAATCCCAATCTCGTCATCCTAATACTCTCACCAGAAGAAAATACTGAATATCGTTCTGTGCTTTGGGCAACTTCTGGGACTGTTTATTTTCACATGGCAAAGGGGGTTCCGGAAAAAAGTTTCAACGTCTGCTTTATTAGTTCTATATGTTAATAATATATTAATGTATTAATATATTAATATAATTATATATTAATATATCGATATATCGATATATCGATATATCAATATATCAATATATCAATATATCATTATATCAATATATCGATATATCAATATATCGATATATCAATATATTAATATACCAATATATTAATATTTTAGTGTAATAAAATATTGACATATTAGTTACATTTATATCATATATGGATATTTTTACACTAATTATACATGCATTATATATCTATATATTATCCTTCACTATTCATTATTACAATTAGAAATACATAATTGATGGTCCCAGAGGGGATTTGAAGATGATACACACACACACACACTCATCCATATATAAGAAAACTGAGCGAGCACAATGACTAAAAAAGCGGACGAGCGTAACGAAAAAGCGGCGAAACTCATCTGCCGCCCGTTCTGTCTCTCGCATCGAAAGTCAGAGAGAGAGAGAGAGAGAAAAGGAAAGAGAGCAATACAATGCCTCGATACAATGATACCACACACACGCCCCCATCTCTCTAGCCGGTCGATCGCAAGGACCGATCCGCCCTTCGAAACTCTTCTTCTCTTCTCGATCCAACGAGTGAGGTGGTCTTCGTCAACGTCCTCGCGGAGCTAAATCGACTCGATGTATGAGGAAGAAAAAAAAGGAAAAAAATACGAAAAAAACACCCACACAAATGTTTCAATGGTTTGTACATCCGGTACAGTGCGATATGGACACGCGATCGTCTCTTGAATCAAATTAGAAAAAAATCGTTCTTAGATGTGTCGCCATTACCTGACCACCAAAAATCGAATTCAGTAATTAAAAAAAAAAAAAATTATACCGTCAGTCAGGATCGACCATATGGTGCGGAGACCTTAAGGGGATTGTCTCGTTTTTCTTTTTCTGTTTTTTT
Source organism: Ophion slaviceki (assembly GCA_944452715.1). Lineage (NCBI taxonomy): Eukaryota > Metazoa > Arthropoda > Insecta > Hymenoptera > Ichneumonidae > Ophion > Ophion slaviceki. The sequence continues at coordinate 46,733,679 of OX101790.1, forward strand.
TTCGACAGTCGCGAAGCGAAAGAGGAGGAGAAAGAGGAGGAGGAGAAGAGTGAGACGTAGTTTAGAAAAGCACCGAGTGAATTCGTCAGTGGGGCAAAAGGACCCCCCGCGAATCGTTCGGTCCAGTGCCGTGGGGGGGCGCGGTATTGTCAACGTCGCGGCCTCCCGGGCTTTCCTTTCTCTCTCGCTCTCTTTTCTCGTTCATTCTTTTCGCGAACTGAATGACGCTCCCTGGGAGGCATCATCGCGCGCTCGCATACGCGGGCCCGCGTGTAGTTTCTCCCGTACTCTGTAATTTTCGATCGGGAGCAGCCCTTGCAATATCATTCGTCGCGATACACCGGGTGTTCCATTTTAATCTTACACCTGATTTATCTCGGTACGTACTGCTCCCATCAACTATTGCGTATGATAAAACTTTCAAGGTTCGAGGAGGGACGTCCAAAAAAATGTTTTTTGGTCTAAAATTCAAAATGGCGACGTTAAGATGGCCGACATATTAAAAAAAATGGGTCGTGAATTCATCACCAAAACATTGGTCAGGCCAAAACTAACGACTTTTGTAGGAAAATATTTTTTTAAACGTTCATAATTTTTCGGTTAGAATACTATTTTCGAGCCGAAGTAACGGGCCGTATTTGCGTTATCGCACAAACCCAAACAAACCCAAACAAACTCACACACACGAACTTTTACACTAGGGATGTTGAAGACTTTATCTCCTCGTGGTACATGCTGGGTAGCGTTACACTAGTGAAAAATTAAATTATAAATATAAATTAATTATAAATTAATTTATATTTATAATTTTAGAAAAATGTATTCTGACCAAAAAATTATGAACGTCATCAAAAAAACTTTTCCTACAAAAGTTGTTAATTTTGATCTGTAAAATATTTTGGTGAAAAAAAGTTTGTGATCTCATTTTTTTCAAAGATGTCGGTCATCTTAACGTCGCCATTTTGAATTTAGGACCAAAAAAGATTTTTCTTCTGAACGTCCCCCTTTGAACCCTAAAAGTTTTGTTCCACTCGATAATTGATCGGAGCAGTATTTTTCGAGATAAATCTGGTGTAAGGTTGAAATGAGACACCCGGTATATATATCCTCGTTGTCCTCTTGACTTCCCGACAAGGGAGCGTCGCGCGCGAGCGCGTTTCGACGTGGCCGTTGCGATCGCCCGCGGATCCTACGGCGATCGCACCTGGTTCTCCGCGGTGTGCTCTTCTGGGTGCCGCGAGAGCTGTCATTTGCCTCGTTGGGTGCTCGCTCGTCGGGACTCGATCGGACGGAAAATTGCGGAACGACGATTGTCAGCTTGACGTACTTCGTGTGTATCGCGGTGGGTGAAAAACCGCGAGCCTCTTTATTTTATGGATTGAAATTTCGATTTTGCTTACAATTGATGTCAACATTATTGTTTTTATTATATTATGTTGATAATGATGGTTATAATGATAACTATAAATTCTGATGATTGTTATTGTTTATATTATGACGATGATAATCATAGAAATTATAATAATCTATTACTAGTATCGATGATAACAATAATAATTATTAATTGCCATGATCATTCTTAGTAATATTATGATGATGCTTGTAATAATAATAATAGCGAAAACGATAATAGCTTTTTTTATTGATGATAATCATAATCATATTTTACGATAATAATCATTATTATTGTTGATGATAAAACTAATCATTATGTATCATGATGATAATCATTATTTATATTATTATTTTTATGATGATAACAACATGGTGATAATAATGATAATAAGAGAGCAGTGGAATATGGCGGGGATTGTAGTAGTAAGAAGAAAAACCCCCGACAATGGAATCTGCGATAAAAAATTAATAATAATAATAAGAGGAATTTTAATTATAGCTGTAAAAAAGTTTGACGTAATTAGTTATTCATTCATCATTATTATTATTTATTATTTTACTTATTACTATTATGTCGATGCATCTCGATAGAATAGTTGAGGGAAAATGCCTGAGATCGAGAGGGTTGGATCGGAGCTCGCGCGCACTTGAATTCCTCCGGTTTCGATAGTGGCAATCTTTTGGGGTTGCCAGAACCGGAGTGTCGGAAACGTATCGGATAAACGTCATTTCTATAGTAACGGTTGCAACGAATTATATATATATATATATATATATATATATATATATATATATATATATATATATATATATATATATATATATATATATATATATATATATATATATATATATGTATTGGAGTGACAGAACGCCAACGACGCCGACGACGCCGGGCACGCTCGTTGTCATCGAGAGCCTCGTTTAAGCGATCATTACGCATTTGGCACTCGTGTTTTTCGGTCGACGCGAGCTGTTCGCCGCCCAGCGAGAGATCAACGTGGGGTTGGCCTAAGCGCGTATTTACGGCAAACCTGACGACGCACCGAGAGAAAGAACGAAAAAGAGAGAGTGAGAGAGAGAGACTCTCTCTCTCTCTCTCTACTGCTCTCTGACGTTGCCTCGTTGGACCCCCCATCTAGCTTTTATCCAGCGTACAACAGGAGGTTTATACTCTACAGGACCCATGAGTATTGGGCGATCACTTTTATACACATGTCATTAAACATAAATATATATATATATATATATACCCCTTTTTTTATATACGTTGCTCATGGAAAATAATAACTGCAAAGACCATTCACCGATGCGTGTGTTTTTTACATAAAAATAATTTAAAAAAATTCATATCTGGGACTTTTATCAGTCGATAAAAAATTAGTCGATTTTATATCACTTTATTTGGTGAATACCAGAGGAAAAAAAATGTACTATTTTTTTGTATTTATTCGTTGGAGAAATTGGGACAAATTAACGCAGAGGGTTTTGGATTCCCACAGGTTGTTTTTCAGCTCAATCAAATTGTCACTTCTCGATGTTGCTCGTTGATGAAACGTTCCCTAATAAGATTTTCCCCCAATTGCCGAGTGACGAATTTAGTGACGCGTACGTTTAATTTGAGGCTCTCACGTGTGTGTGTCGGTGTGTGTCAATTGACTGTTCTCTTTCTAATTGAGAGATTAACGAAGGCGAAAAGAGAAAAAAAAGAAGAGGCTGATAAGGCGGGCGTCAATAGCTCCTCTTCGTTTGACACGACATTCTCTCTCTCTCTCTCTCTCTCTCTCTCTCTCTCTCTCTCTCTCTCTCTCTCTCCCACTCTCTCCCTCTTTCACTCACTCCCAGGCACAAATTTGCGGATTACGAGACGCGCAGCGGGAATTGTTTAATCTTCCAGGATGCTAGGATATCGCGTCGATATACTTTATATATACATATATAGGTGAACCATTGACTTATGTATATGAACAAGCACTTTCTCGGCTATCAGCCTTGGATGCAGCGATTGAGCAGCGAGGGAGGCAGAGGGAAGAAAAAGACACGATGGTCCTTGCGCAGACGAGGGAGAAAAAAAGGAAAAAATAAAATAAAACGAGGCTTAGGGTTTTTAAATGGCGATTTTGTTTTTAGCCTTGCTCGTGCATTATTTATCAAACGAGTGTTCTCAATTTTTGAATAAATCGCATCAGCTGACTTATAACGTCCATATCTTTTGGTCGATTTTTAACAAGACTATAAATGAAAAAATGATATTCGTATGTATGTGTGTATATATATGGATTTTATTTTATATTTGCATTGATATTTTGTATATTGATTATTTGGTCGATTTAATGTGTTGAGATCAGAACAAAGATTTGCATTCTGTTATTATTTTATGATCATTACATATTACACAATAATATTTCATTATATATATGTGAAATGATATCTTAATTGATAAAATGTAGTAGTCATCATGATCCTGGTTAGTATTGTTATTATGTTTATGATGATGTTCAACTCAGATCTTTCGGAGACCAAGCAGCGATATTTTCCCACATAATAATAACAGTTAGTTAATTATTATGAAATTTCATGTACTAAACATTATTAATAAAGTATCGCCAGCATCTATACGATAATCAACAATTGAAAATTCAATTTCTTCATTTGGGTGTGGTACGTTTGTTAGGATTTGTAATAAATACATTTATCCATTAAAATATGACATATTTATCCAAAAAATAAAACATAATTCTTAACATAAAATCAACAGGTTTTTATGTGAAAAAAAAAAACATTTTTATTTCATAGAAAAAACACATTAAGTTTTTATTAATTTTTTTATTTGACATAAAAACACATTTTTATTTCAGAAAAAAACGCATTCGCTTATTAACATACCAAACAACGACGACAACATTACCGCCACTATATGTACGATAATCAATTATTAATAATTATTCTTTAACAAAGTATCAGCAATATTCAAAACCTAGTAACCTAAAAAAAAATCTACCAAAAAAAATGGAAAACAGTTGCGTCATTAACAAAAAAATGCACTACACCATGAGAAAAAGATTATCAAAAAATATCCACTGCACACGAGCGACGCCATCTCCATCGTCATCGCGAGGACGAGGGTGGAGGACAGTACCACGACAAAAGCAGTTCTCCACCTGAATGTGCGAATTATTTACGATCCTGCGGAAAATACGCGCGCGAGAAATCAAGATGTAAGCGTGGGCGAGGGGAGGAGGAGCAACATCGAAGCTGCGAGAAACGTGAATTTTGTATATGAGTGTAGTACGTGTACCGGGGCAAAAAAGATCGCATGGAAAGGGGCCGAGGGGGGGTCTGGGGGCTATAAATGGATGACGAAGAAAGAAGAGGGCCAGAAGCGTCTCGCACAAAAGTATCCTGTCCTACCTTCTCGCAAGGATCTCACGACATGCCCTTGAAAAATATCGAAATAAGAGAGAGGCCGAAAAAAACATTTTGTCACCGAGTGTACGGCAGTTCATAATTTTCACGTCCCACGCAAAATCACGCGCCTATCGTGGACTTCTATATACCTATCTCGCGAAATAATCGTGTGTGTGTGTGTGTGTGTGTGTGTGTGTGTGTGTGTGTAGTACGACCGCGCATAAATTATAAGCGTGAAATATAAAATGCAGGCATATATATATATATATATATATATATATATATATATATATATATATATATATATACAGAGTGAACCAAAAAGTGATGTCGAAAAAAATATGGCTGCTTCAATACCTATCCGAATCACCCTCATCTATATTTTACGATCTTTTTTGCTTTTCGGGAAAAAAGTATTTTTCAAGTTTTCCTTTGTCACCTTTTTTTTTCGTAGCATACATTTTTAATTTTTATTTCTCTTTCGTGTACGTACTTTCCTCTCGGAAGTTTTTTTTTTGAAAAATTCGAAATCGTTTACTCTGGTATGAGTATTTTTTCAATCATCTGATGTTTAGTGACTGATCCTCTTGAACCTACTTTTATTTGAGGGAGGATCCCCTGTGACGAGCCGAAAAGGGTCGTTTTCTCCGAATTTTTTTGTTTACCAGATTATTTATTTGGGATTTGGAAAACAGGTGTGTTATTAAGGCGTTAGGCCACTCGAGAATTTTCGAAAAATCGATTTTTTTAATGGTCCCTTAGGACCTCAAAAGTGATGTCCCAAAAGATTATGGCCGGGAACAATCTCTAAGTACTCGGTTTTCGAATTTTAGTACAAGGCCGCCTGGTCCGCAGCGAGCTGCTCAAAACTGCAAACGCGTTTATCTCAAAACTGCATTTTTTAAGTTGGCCGGAAACATAATTCAGACAATTTTCAACCGATTCACTTGAAATGTTGAATATATCTTGAAAAATACATTGTGTATGGAAGTACGTAGGATTTTTTTTACATTGCATAGTTCATTTGTTAGTAACAATGATCTGACGATTTTTTAGGCCAATTTGTCACTTTCCACATTAGAAGTGCGCCATTTAACCAAAAATCAATATATCGAAAAAATCCTACGTACCTCTATAGCAGTTATTATATATAATCGAAAAAATGCATTGGCTCATTATAATTAAAAAATGAGAGGAGCTGTTTGTCCGGCCCTGGACCCTCGAAAAACGGAGACCTCATCGCAAAAACGCTGCACAGCCGCCATTTTGAAATTAATCGCTTTAAAAAATTATTGTACACAGTCACTGATATGTATGAAAAACACCCTTTTTTGTAATCTCGATTTATTTTGTAATTTTTCTGAAAAAAAATCCCCAAAAAGCCCATTTTTTCGGCCTCTCGAGTGGCCTAAGGCCTTAAACATACATTGAACTTGTTTGTTGTGTAATTGTATTTTTAAAAAATCACAATTGAGGTACAATAGAGCCTCTGTATAAAAAATGTTATTCAACGGCCTAAAAAATGAAAATAAAAAAGTTTTATAATCTGTATAAATGTAGTTCTCGTTGTAAGTAGCCGTTTTGCGTGAAAAAATTCAGAAAATAGGTGGGGGGGGGGGGGGGGGGGTAAAAAGGGTAAATTTGGCGAAATTTTTACTTATATTCGGGGGGCTCAAAAAAGACTCATTTTCAGAAGAAAAGGCTACCTACAATAATAGCTACTGCAATAACGGACATTTTTGTTTTTGTAAATATAAAATCGGACAATTTTTACTCATATCCGGAAGTCTGAAAAAAATTGAATGTCAAAAAAAAGACAACGACAACGATGGCTTCTGAAATTACGGAAATTTTGGCTTTTCTGAATTGAAAAACGAACAATTATATCTAGAATTATAATTCCTGTCAGGTCGAGAATATTCGTTTCGAGAAAAACGCGATGAAAATTACTATTCTTATTGGAGATTTTTTCACATATCCCTGAATATGTATACTTTGAGAAAAAGCGACAAAAAAATCGATTTTTTTAACCCGTCACAGTGGTGTCCCGCCTTCACTGTTTATCAAAATCTAAGGCAGCAAGAGTGCTCAATTGGTAATTTATTTATTGCTCAACAGTGCACTTCGTAACGATAACGCAATAAAAACATCGCAAGGAAGTAGATACACAAACAAGAAAAGTTAAAAATGCTTTTATACTCAAAAAGTGAAAAAGATCGTACAACATAGGTGGGGGTGATTCGGATGGGGATTGATGCGAGGCATTTCGATTTTTTTTTTGGACGTCACTTTTCGGGCCACGCTGTATATAGTCGCCGGTGGGATGCTCGGTCTGCAACCGTAAAATTCTCAGCCACGAACCCAAACAAACCCTCCCAGTGAAGAAAAAGGGTTGTTCCACGTTTGGGAGATAAAAAAAATTTAAAGGTCCGGACACGAAAGAAATTGTGCCGAGAAAATGTTGCGATTTTTTTTTCTCAAATTCGTCAACCATACATTTTATCATAAACATTCAAAGGAAAATGTCGTCTGACTGTGTAAAATAATGCACATAAATGCATACTACTATTATATATATTTATATAAATTCATAGTTTGCAAGACGTTATTATCATAATTATGTAATAATAATTAGAGTAGTATCTTGAGGTTATTACGTCCTGTAATTCATTATTATAAACAAATATATACATACGTATTTATATTTTTGAAATGTTTGTGATTACTAATAATAATTACATAATTATTATTATGATAATTATGTCGATGTTTATAAAAGAAAATATTTTTTCGACAACTATTTATCATGAAAAATATACAAACAATTCTGTATCTTCTATAGAGCTCAATACATCTTTATCATTGTATGTATATACGTGTGTGTATATCTTTTGGATATTTATGATTGTTAGTACATGATAATGCACAATAATAATGATTATTTTTACTGTTTATTCGTTTTCTATCTCTTTAATTATTATTATTAATATTGTCATTGTTTACTTGTTTGAATGATTCATTTACAGCGGTATTATTATATGTTGAATTATAAATAACTATTTAATATTTTAATCAAATTAAAATTAAATAATTACATTTCATTCAAAAATAATAATAATGCTATATTTCCTGTAGATCGTAACAGATTTTAGTCAATTAATTAAACACATACATGTGTGTGTATATTTACAAGTTCGTAATTTTGCATATTTACGAACACACCCTCGAAGATATTCTTACGGTTGTTACGTAGGTGCAAAAATTGTCGGCGGCGCAGCAATAACGTTTGTTTATTCCCAGGTGTTTGGCGTTCTCCTCGCGCGGATGAGCATCTCGTCGACTTTAATGTCGCCATTCCTATATTATTGACAATAGGAATAAAAAGATTCGAGTTCATATACCTATATAGAAAAATAAAGAAGAAAGAAAAAAACTTTTCTCTCGTTTGCACAGCGACGCAGAAAAATATTAGTCGTTGCGTTTTTTTCGTTGTTTTTCTCTCGCGAGCAGCGCAACGCACCTAATTTTCATCGGGACTACGTATGGAAGCGTATTGAAAAAAATAAAATTGAGAAAAAAATTAATTCCAAAATAAATAAATAAAATAGCGAAAAATGAAACACGTTTCACCGGTCGCACTCGTCACGAATTTTATTGCGAGGCGTCCTTTTGCACCGAGTCCTCCTGTCAACGCGCGCGACTATACGCGGACGAGTTTCTAGAGAGGGGTGAGGGGCTCGTTTCACCTTTTGCGAATTCTCGTTTCCTCTGATCGTGCTCATGCCCGAGAGATTAGAAAACGGCATTTTGTCTTTTGCCCAAAATATACAAACAAAATGTAAAAAAAAAAAACAAATCCTCGACTCCGATTCACGACGATTTTGATACTTTTTTCCCTTGTATCTAAATTTGTTCTTAGGAATTCTCGAAGTGGATATAACTATGACGCGTCTGTCAATATACGGAGAGCAAGTGATTGAGCGACCGAGCGGTCTCCCATCCGAGTATTGGCCACCGCTCATTACGCGTCAAGTTTTTGTTCCTTCTTTTCATGGAGAGTATGGTACCCTGTATATGTATGTATGTATGTATGTATATATATATGTGTGTGTGTGTGTGTGTGTGTGTGTGTGTGTGTGTGTGTGTGTGTGTGTGTGTGTGTGTGTGTATACATATACAGGGTGTCCCAGAACTGAATGTGGTCCCTGAAATAGGGGGTTGGGGGTGAAATTCTGAGTTGATTGATATAAGCATGTGTGGGTCTCGGATCAACCCCTGAATTATTATTAATTTTTAAAGGCGGGCCAATCAGGAGCGCCCGATGAGCGAGCGTACGCCAGTGGTGCCTGGTGGGAGCACCGCACCTCCAGGCACCACTACACGCGCGTATATATATATATATATATATATATATATATATATATATATATATACGTATATATATACGTGTATATATATATATATATATATATATATATATATATATATATATATATATATATATATATATATATATATATATATATATATATATATATATATACGTATATATATACGTGTATATATATATATATATATATATATATATATATATATATATATACGCGCGTGTAGTGGTGCCTGGAGGTGCGGTGCTCCCACCAGGCACCACTGGCGTACGCTCGCTCATCGGGCGCTCCTGATTGGCCCGCCTTTAAAAATTAATAATAATTCAGGGGTAGATCCGAGACCCACACATGCTTATATCAATCAAGATTGAGAGAGGTCCCGGTCCGGGATCGGGCATATGCATTCCTCTTATAAGTGTTATTATTATAGTATTATTATATTAGGACGTTGAATAAGTTCTCGCTGTTTTCCAACAGATGGCGTTACCAGAACTGCCTGCGTCCTGTTTAAGACGGAATGACACCTCATCGCGGTCGGTATGGTAGAGCAATTGTAGATACCCAAAAATCTCTGAAACGGCTCTTCAGATCCCGTTGAAACTTTGCCAAACGACGTCAAATAGATAGACGAACAGCTGTCTGCCCCTCAAATTTTCTGAATTTGAGAAAAAAAACGTAGATCGGGTTATCATAAGCCAATCTACGGTTTTTTTTTCTCAAATTCAGAAAATTTGAGGGTCAGACAGCTGTTCGTCTATCTATTTGACGTCGTTTGGCAAAGTTTCGACGGGATCTGAAGAGCCGTTTCAGAAATTTTTGGGTATCTACAATTGCTCTACCATACCGACCGCGATAAGGTGTCATTCCGTCTTAAGGGATCATCACGGTGTAAAATGTTCAAAAAGACGATTTTTTTTGCATTATTCGATAGTATAGACGATTATAAACATGGACCTGGTACCGCCCATTGATCGTAACGAGACAATTTATATGAAAATTCCGCACTCGAAACTTTAAACGCGTTTTTCTCGAAGTGTCGTTTTTCAAAACGGTGTACACCCTCAAAGGAACAGTTTTCAAATCCGTCTCAAATTTTGACACAACTTTCTTCACGCCATTCTTTACCTTGCTATGGAAGCTTTTTGTTAATCTTCATATTTTTGTTAACGAAAAACTGTCGAAAAAATAGGCGAGAATTTGATACTTTTTTGTTCCAAATAACCGCCATTTTGTCAATTTTTATTTTAAAAACCTCCATAGTAAGATATCGGCTTTCATATCGATTAATAATCTTTTTACAAATTTTGTTGAAGCTTATATTTACGGCCACAACCGTGTACACGGTGAGGTTTTTTTTCTGCCGTTAAAAAATGTAAAAAAACGTTCTTTAAACATTTAAGAATTTATTTTTTGTTCTTCATGAGTGCTTTGATTTGACATAAAAAAATCAGACTAATTAGCATATTATAACAATGGAAAAAATCCCGAGATTCAGATATTTTTCGACCCGTTACACTGTGATGATCCCTTAAGATGGTAGCACATCTAAAGGGTGGAAAATGACCTGACATTTCAAATTGCGCGAACATAGAGTACTAATCTTTAATAACTGGCATCAGGAAGTATTGAGGTTAAGTCATGCAGGATTACACGATCGAGGAACGCATAGACATTATGAAAATTTACTTAAGGGGAGTCACCTGAGTAAACGGCGAGAAAAACAGGTAAACTTCGAGAATTTTTATCTCAAAAACTAATGTTTCGGTTAGATCTGGGTTTTTCTAATTGGAAAATATGTACATTGAGGTATGTTTAGGAATTTTTTAAAATAAATTCGTTGACTGTAAGCGATTCAAACGCAATTATCTCGAAACATAATTTTCAAAGTTGGTGCCAGATGTATCTCGAAAACGGCTTGTTCGATTTTGTCCAAATTTGGATACAATATTCTTGGATAGTTTTTCTCGTTCGCCAGGTAGGATTTTTTTGAAATTTTTATTTTTGACGGAATTGCGATCGTTTTAATTTAACATTCGTTTCTCGTCCGCAATTTCCGACGATTTTGGATTGCATACACATTGCATAAAAAAGCAATGTTTCAATCAAATAAAATACCCCTCCGTGGCGAACGAGAAAAAGTTTCGAAGAATATTGAATCCAAATTTGGACAAAATCGGACAAGCCGTTTTCGAGATACATCTGGCACCGACTTTGAAAACTATGTTTCGAGATAATCGCGTTTGAATCGCTTCCAGTCAACGAAATTATTTTTAAAAATTCCTAAACATACCTCAATGTACATATTTTCCAATAAAAAAACCCGGATCCAATCGAAACATTAGTTTTTGAGATAAAAATTCCCGAAGTTTACCTGTTTTTCTCGCCGCCTACCCCCCCTTAAAAAATGGTGAAGATTTTGCAGAGGCTGTTCGAAAAGTCCGCACGTCTATTTTATATTATTATAGTATTATCATGGAATAGTACTTTTTTATTTTTCATTTTTCTGTTGATCATTCTATTTATCATCAAAAGGGTGTACCCCGTTCGAGTGTTTGCACAGAACATCTCCCTCTACATACATGTTTCCCTTTACAACATTATCTTAATTCCAAACTTATATCCCACTCTCGATTTGCTTTTCGTTCCCTATCGCATTGACTGCCTCATTTACAATTTTTACAATTAGTTTCTCGAAGTGCTTCACCAATATACACAGTCCAGTCAAAAGCTCCTTTTTCAGCACCATCGGTATCTTCCTGCTGATTTGTTCCCCCTTTTTGTCTATTATCCATTTTCCAGGTGTGCTACTATTTCTCTTTTAATATTTTCCTTGGCTACCATAGTATATATTTTTAATTGTCGTAGTATTATTATTAGGATCATTATTATTATTTTCGATTATTATTATTATCATTATTGTCTCTACCAGAGCGTGGCTCGGCTCGTCGCGATCGCGCTCTCATATACAGGATCGCGTCCACCCGTACGGGCTCCACGTCTAGACGTTCTAAATTTGAATAATATTTTTATGAATGAGCGGACGTACCATAAATCCCGGGGAGATAGAGCCCGAATACTGGCGGGGCCGGAGTAGGTGAAGCTGCCAGGTTGTGTATAAAATTCATATATATATATATATATATATATATATATATATATATATATATATATATATATATATATATATATATATATATATGCCGTTTTTCTTTTTTTCTACTTCTGTCTTTTTTCATTATCTATATACCAAATGCATCGTGGGTCCGAGGGCTCGCTGCTGCTGCTGCTGCCGCTTTTATACGGGCTCGCGGAGCCCCCGCGCGACCCTGTGACTAATAGGTTTATTATTTTATATCGCCGCACATTTGTTATCGCCACTATAGATATAATGTATGTAATGTACGGACGTGTATATATATATGAGGGAAGTAGATTTTGAAGACATTGGGGTTTGAGGACCATCCTCATAGTATCTTATCGTCCCCGTACTCAACATTAGGTGAGCCCCAATTTCTTAAAAAATCTCTTTTCCATTTATATATATATATATGTACATGTAGGAAAAAAATTACTCGGTTGACTAAATCCATTATTGGGAAATGCCAACTATTTATTTATTGAAGAAATGGTTACATATGTTATAGTTATTTTAAGGTTTCTTAATTTTGTTAAGTTTCAATGGTTATTTGAATTTATGATTATTTTATAGTTTTTTTTCATGTATTTAAGGTTCAATGGTTATTTAAAAAATGATTCGTGGTTTCGAAGTAGCGAATCACAAAATGTTTCAATTTTTCATCTTAATATTTCGGTGGCTACCTGTAGATCAACTGTTTCATTGATCCGAGGGATTTTTTTCTTTGCTGTGTATTTTTGTTTGTAGGCATGTATGCATACGTTTATTTAAAAGCATACATATGAATATTTGTGTGTGTACATATATATATATATATATATATGGCGAAAAAAACGAAAGGGAGGAGACGAGGGTGAAAGAGTTTTCCCCTTTTTATTTCGCCTCCCTCCTTTCCTTAGGCCCTCTTAATCTCCCTCTCTCGCATTCTCCCTCTCTTTCGAGACTAATGTCCTGTTTACTCAATGCTCGGGCGTGTGGAGAACAGGATTTCGGAGGTTTGAGGGATGCGGCGAGCTTTCATGCATCACCAAAAATTTGTATATACATATATAGCATATTATTCCGTACATGCATAATATCCTATGTATTTTCCGCTCCGATTTATCACCAAGCCCGATTCGTCATAGTCGTTGCACCGTTCCGATGCTACCGATTTCACGTCTGTGTGCTTTTTAATAAGGCCCAATTATTCATCACGGTGGCAGGCATAGGGGAAAGCAAAGAATATAAATAGTAGCCACGAGAGAAAAGGTGTGAGCTTTCTGATACAAAATTCAATTCAAAAGCTCCTGACGCTCGTGCCACTTTTCTATGTCGTGAGCCCATAGTTCATAATTTCGGAATCAAGAAAGCATATTTAAAAAAAAATTCATAACAACACCAACAACAACAACGATAATAATGATGATAATTATTATGGTTTTATTTTTTATTCTTTTTTCTTGTTATTATTATAATTATTATTATATATATATTTTTTCCTTCTGAGTTTCAACGGCTACCGTTGCGGGTTTTACGCCCTTATCATTATTATTATTACTATTTTTATTGTTGTTAATGCTGTTGTTATTGTTATTATTGTTATTTTATGCACCAATAATGATAATAATTATAACAATAACTATGATTGTCATTACTATTACTCCACAATGCATATGAAAAATAATAATAATACTACGATATAGTAGAAATATTAAAAAATTTGACGAATAAACGATTATTGTCCAAAGGCATTTTTATATGCATTGCTTGCATTAAAATATTTTTCCGATGCCCTTGAGTCCGTTCTAGTTGGTTTTTCCTTCTCTTATACTTTATTATTGTGCTATAATAAAGTTATACTATACAATTAATTGATCGTGATAATTTTTCACTCACGTTTGTAAGGGTTTCGAAATCATCTTCCGACACGTCGGGAACAAAAAAAATTTCACGCTTATCGATGACGAAAATTGGCTATCGCGAGCTCGACGGGGGGCAGAGGGTGGAATGAGGGTTGGATGATGGTCAGACGTGGGCGATCCAATGCCACGAAGAGGGATGAAAAGAGACGCCCTCGTAAGCGCGTGCCAGATGGAATTCATTCCACGATTTCTTCGACGATATTTCCTGCTCCGAATTTATGTATGTACCTTGCAAAGCCTCCCCCCTCCCCGCCCTACGCCGCCGTCTATACGAGAGAAAGGAGCCTAAAGTGTTACGAATCGGAGAACGAAGGAAGGCTGGAGAGCAATAATTCAAAAAAAAGAAACCAGAGAAAAAGGAACATTTTCGTTCATAGGGAATTTCGTTGAGATATCGTACAATTAATGCGTTCGGTAGCCTTCCGCAGACCACCCTTGTATCACGGATATTTTAGATGCGAGAATTATATCCCCCCCCCCCAGACCCCCTACCCGCTCTCTCATTTCTGTTTTCCCATAGACTTCAAAAAATAAGAGAAGTTCGAGTTTTCGAAAAAATGAAAATTATTCCCTAAAATATGAAAAAAAATTGAAAATCTTCTCGAGGTTTTTGAATGTTGACGAGAATTCGATATTCTCATCAATTCTCGTCGAATATCATGAGTATTTTTATTATTATTATGACAACATTACTGTATAAAGTATGTAATAATAATAATAATAACAACAATAACAATAATAACAAAAATTTTATTATTTTATTATTTATTAATTTTATTATATTATTTATTATTTATTTTATATTATTTTATATTATTATATAATTAGTATATTATAATATAATTCTATTATTTATTATTTATTTATTTTATTTATTAATTTTATAATTAAATAATATTTATTATTTTATTTTAATAATTTTGACTGGGCGGCAGTCGAGGTGGTGTCGGAACCCTCGAGTGTCGCCAAGCGTTATTGTTCCGGTCTAGATTAAGACCGAGCCTAACCCCCGGGGGTAGGTGAATGTTTCCCAGTGCAAACTGAGGAACTGTGTTCCCCGGAGCAATAAAGTCTAATATAAAAAAAAAATAATAATGATAACAAGAACAATACTCAACAATACTTATAATAAGAACAATACTCATAAGAGCAATACTCATAACAAAAAGCTCACAATAATAGGAGCTTTTTAAATATTGACGAGAATATTAAATTCTCGTCAAAATTTAAGGGCCCACATTAGAGTGGCACAAATTTGAGCTCTATTTTTTTTCTTCTTCTCAGCATCCAATTATTTTCTTGAAAGGAAAAAAAATTGTTACAAGATCTGCGAGTGGTAAAGAAATTTTTAGAGGTCGCTCAAGCCTCCCGAAAATTCAAATTTTCATTTAAAAAATCGATTTATCGTTTCTCTTTGGAAACAGATTTTTGTAAAAATTACCTCGTTTAACATTTTTTTAAAAATTATTCTTTTTAACTCGCTGAATATAAGTAAACATTTCGCCAAAATTACTCTTCTTTTGAATACCTGACATGGTTTTTTTTTAAAGAAAAAAACGGCTATGTTCACCAAGAACTACATTTATGTAGATTAAAAGACTTTTTCACTTTTATTTTTCAGACCAACCATTGTCAATTTATCAATCCGGCGATTGCACCACATTTTTATACAGAGGCTCTATTACACCTCACAAACATTGTCATTTTTTTTAGTTTTCTAAATGAAAGTTTAAACGAAATAAGTTCAATGTTTGCTTAATAACATACCGTTTGTCCAAATCCCAAATAACAAATCTCTAGAAGGCAAAAAAACGGAAAAAGCGTCCTCCCTCAAAAACCTCGGGAACATTTACAACTTTTTTCATTTATTAAGGGTCATTTTTCAGAAAATTCGAATTTTCTTATTTTCCAATATTCCAACACTAATAATAATATTCGTTGGAACTACGAAAATAAACAAATGTAATAAAATGTTATAAATATCGCCACAAATCCATTCTATATCTCCTGATCTGGATCAATCCAATCCGGTCTCCCAACTGTGCCAGGGGAAATCGAGAGCTTCGCATCGACGATTTTTGATTTTCTATTTTCGAGGTTACAGGTGTTTCAGCACCAACAGACGGAGCAAGTGAAAATTCTCCAGAGGCTCAAGTCGATTTTCACGATTGAACCGGGAGGCGTGATCGAAAGATCGAAATGATTGTTCGATTGTATATTATAGTTTCGAGGTACAAAAAAGAAGAAATAGTCTTCCGGAGAAACGATTCTCTACGTGGAAAATCGATTTCGATCTTACCGTTAACGATGCAGCGATGACGCGGTGAAATTGACCCTTTCTCTCCCCCCCCCTCGCTCTCTTTCTCTCTTTGCATGCCTCCGACTCTGTCATCGATTTCATCAACCCCGGAAAAAAGGGCAAGGAAAGGACTCGCCCCACACAGATCGAGAACTAGAAACTCGGCGATCATTCACATCGGAATTTTAATCGTCGGCCCATATAGACGAGGATGTATCGAAAAAAAATCAACTCATACCGCATTGAACAATATGGTCAGGTGTAAAAAATTTCATGCCAAATTTGAGCTCTCGGACTCGAGTTCAAGTGCTGAAGTTTATCGACATTTTTTCTATTCAATTTGCTTGGAAAATTCGGTCTTCAGGTTTAAACGCGAATAACTCGATGGATAATTAAGGGGTCTTCTCACTTTAGACACTAAAAAGGCTATTTTCATTAATTTTTTTGATAGGTTTATATTATAGATATTGATATGAAAGTTGTTACACTTAATAAATACACTTTAAAAATACATAAAAAAATATTTATTTATTTATTTAAATCACTATTTATAGAAGAAAATGTAAGTTAAAAAAACGTTCTCAAAAATGTTCTAAAAAAATTGTAGGTCTGCGGTGTTAATAAAATCTTGGAGATGGAACATCCTAAACAAAAAAATCAAACGGTTTTAGATTCAGTATGTTGATGGCTATAGCGCATATCATACGATTGTTGATACGATTTTTTTCATTAGTTATTAACAAAAATGATGTAATTTTTCCTCGAAAAATAAATTATTTTTTTTTCCGATGATTGAAACACGATAGCAAAAAAAATCTCGGTCATGTTTAAGTCAATATTATCTATTTTAAGGGGTCTTTTCACTTTAGACGCTAAAAAGGGTAATTTTTTTTCATAGGTTTATATTATCGATATTGATATAAAATTCTTTACACTTAATAAATACGCTTTCGATATGCATAAAATTTTATTTATTTATTCAAGTCACTATTTATAGACGAAAATAGTAGTTAAAAAAATCTCCTAAAAAATTGTAGGTCTGCGCTGTTGATAAAATCTCGGAGATGGATCATCCGAAACAAAAAAATCAAACGGTTTTATATTCAGTATGTTGATGGCTATAGCGCATATCATGCGATTTTTCATACGTGCAAAAATGACAAAATGGCGGACATTTTTCGAAAAAAAACGTGTTTTTTTCACCGTTTTTTGCAAAAAAAATAGTAAATATCAAAATTTAAAAAAATCGCATAAGGATCGGTTCAGTAGTATCGAAGATTTTATCAACAAGCCGTCGAAAAACTTTGTTTCGAGAAAAACGGATTTAAAGTTTTTTTGGGTTACGTAAATACATTTAAAAAAATATTTTTATATATTTCGAAAGTGTATTTATTAAATATAACAACTTTCGTATCAATATCTACGATATAAACCTATCAAAAAAATTCATGAAAATAGCCTTTTTTAGCGCCTAAAGAGAGAAGACTCCTTAATATTGATGAAATCCGATAAATCATTTTTTAAGCTGATCCTCGCCGTTCAATCCTCGACTTGAAGAGCGTTTTTTTTTCAATTCCCGATATTATTTTTACTCGAATTACCGATAATTAAAAAAAAAACAAGTAGGAAAAAATCCAGTCAAATCTTTAAAAGGCTTTTTTTTGCTTTGCTGTAATTTGTGTGGGCTCTACTATGACGTACTCAAATATATAGATTTTCAAAATAAGCATGTCCAAGAGAAACCTCCGATAAATACAAAGGTACAGATAAAGACAAAGAGGTATTAACAGAAAATAACGAAATGAAGATTTGATGAGAATACAAGAAATAAGAAAATTGAAGAAATAAACAATATAAGCTGCGATGAGATAGAAGGTAAACCACGATAAAAAAAAATACATTTTCAAAAACGAAAGAAACCAGAAAATTGAAAATCAAAGTAAATCGCGAAGTGAGTAAAAATGATAAACCTAATATTAACGAAATAACATAACAAAATATGATAAAAAGAAAAAAATCTTAACAAAAAAAATGAGAGAGAGAGAGAGAGAGAGAGAGAGAGAGAGAGAGAGAGAGAGAGAGAGAGAGAGAGAGAGAGAGAGAGAGAGAGAGAGAGAGAGAGAGAGAAAGAGAGGAAGAGAGAAAGAGAGACAGAATAACATCGAAAAAAGAGGGTGAGAACAGACCTGAAAGAAAAAGAAAAACAGAGAGAGAGAGAGAGAGAAAGAAACCATCGAGGAAGGAAAATCTTGCCGAGAGAGTTCATTTTCTCTTTTGCGCTCTCCTCTCCTCGCGGTCGTTTCGCGAGTATGGGGCACTCAACGCGGGAGACAAATCGTAAATCAAGACTCTTAATAAGCTCGTATATCACCTCCGGCCTGGTCGTATGCTTTCCTCGTGTTTTGAACATCGGGATTCGGTGATGCGACGTGGAAAAAGAGAGACGGAGAGAGAGAGAGAAAGAGAAAGAGAGAGAGGAGACGAGCAAGAAGCGGGACATACGGACACAATGCGGGAGTCGACCGATATTGTTGAAACAACTGATCGTGCTCGAGGGCTGCTGGACGCAAAAGTTGGCCTGTACTTGCGCTTGACCCGAGGCTGTGAGTTTCACTTCCGTCAAGATTTATATGACCGAGAGATAGTTATAGTGCGGAGGTTCAAGGGATACCAGGGGATGAGCATCCGTACGCCATGCGCTCAACGTGTACCAGAATTATATATATATGAATAATTATATAAAAATAAATATATATGGTTTATTATGTTTCATATATTATATATATATACGTTATATATATGTATTATTAATAATTATATAAAACAATTAATATATATGAATATACCGAGTGAGCCATTAGAAATAGCACGTTCATAACCTGCCTAGACGTAATCGCGGTTTTATGCATTTTTATCAAGCCTTTTTCTCGAAACTATGTTCTATGAGAGGGTGTAAGTTGTATCTCGAAATCTTGGAGTCCGATTCACTTCAAATTCAAAAAGATCATAGTGTGTAACATTTTTTATCGTATGATCGGATGTATTTCTTCATATGTTTATCCATTTGTTCATAAAAAATGATTGAAGTTAATTTTTTGATCGGAAATCTATTTTTTTTCTACAGCTAGCAATTATTGTAATTTTGTAAATTTCAATAAAGTCATTTTTTTTTTGCGACGAGCCCACTCGCTGGAAGCACCTACTTGGTCATGCAGAAACGGCAGCACTTTCTTTAAATAATAATAACGTCATTGTTTAACATGGTTTGCAATAAAAACGTCAAATTTGGCAAGGCCATGTGGGTAAAATCCCGACCTCGTCGGCCTAATACTCTCATCAGAAAAAAAACATTGAAAATTATCTCGTTTTTTCAGGTCCCTAAAATGGATTTTGAAATAAATTTAAAAAAACCCTTTGGAATTTTCACGGACTTTTCTTTGCGTCAAAATCAATGTTCGTAGGAGTTTTCGAGTGTCCGATTTTTAGCGAGTCACCAGGTATGCGTAAATTTATATATTGAAGAATTTCCGCGGCGTTGTGACCTTTAAGGGCCAAACACCGTAAAACTTTACGGCTCTCATCCCCGGTAGTGTGGTTTGCTGCGATTTCCCTTTTGGCCCTTCGATAATTTACGATCTCGCGCGCGGACGGACGGACGCTGGTGTAGGTCCTCGCGCGGACCTTCCAGCCCCGGTGAAAACTTCACTGACTCGACACAAATGCCCGAGTTGCTTGGAAGCGACTTCTTTTTAGAGTCATTTTTTTCACACGCTGTCTGTTTTTTTTTCTTTTCTTTGGCGCGTAAATGCCACCGTAAGGGTGGCATCCAGCTCTTGCAACTAGTTGCGTTGTTTTTTTTCCCTTTAATTACGAAGCCAGCGTTCGTTGAGCTGTCAAGACAGATGGATTTTTGTTTTCGAGCGATTCGAAAAATTATTTTTTGGTTTTTTTGAAAATACAGTTTTTATCTTTTTTTTTTTAGAAAAATATTCTCTGCAATTCACCAAAAGTTTCGTTTATTCAGAACATCGAGTTTACGTTTTTTTAATTATAAGTTTAGCTGAAGTGACGATTTTTTTCATGATATAATGCATTCAATGAAAATTTGAATCGTCAAAATGCGAATTCTTATTTGATTAATAAAGAGAAGTGATACAAAATTATCGAATGACAATTTAAGTAGGAATGATTCGATTTACAAATCGAATTCGTAAAAGAAAAGAATGGAAATTCATTCAATGAGAATTCAAACAAACGAATTTTTATTTTCCATTTTCATTTTACACAAAAATAACACAATCATCTGCAATCGTAATTAACGCCGTAGCAGTTAATTTCTTCATAGCAGTTTTCTTCTAATTTCTTCATAGCAGTTTTCTGAAAAAGTTGAATTTTACATAATGAGTTCACGTTTTCTTTTTTCATAATAAATATTACTGAATTGCCGATTGTTCTAATTATTTCGTCAAAAAAATTATAGATAAGCATTTCATGCAAATTTTGAATGATCAAAATGCGACTTCTTCTCTGATTCATAGAGATGAATCACATTATTTTATCGAACGAGAAAATTCGATTTACAATCAGACTTAAAAAGGAAAATGATAAAAATCAACTGAATTAAAATTCTCACATAAAAAAAATTATTTATACTTTGCTGTTTACAAAAAAAATAAAACAATTATATTCAACCATAATAAACATTGTACAAAAAAATTGCAATCCCTTCTTCATTCAAATTGAAAACAAAATTTATTTACACAAAATGTAAATCCCAAAATTAAAGTCTACAATCTCGTTTATAAAAAAAACGACAAATATTTTGAAAAGCAACTTAACA
This sequence comes from Ophion slaviceki, assembly GCA_944452715.1. Classification (NCBI taxonomy): domain Eukaryota; kingdom Metazoa; phylum Arthropoda; class Insecta; order Hymenoptera; family Ichneumonidae; genus Ophion; species Ophion slaviceki. The sequence continues at coordinate 46,755,049 of OX101790.1, forward strand.
ATCCCAAACGCGGATTGAAAATATTCAAAAAATTCCTTTGTACGATTCCGTTCGTTCGATCGTACTTAAATTCGAATACACCGAATTTCTCACAATTTCCGGTCAATCTGTGATGTTTACACTGCCGCAAATTGGGTGGGGATTCCTCGTGCGTCGATCAATTATTTATCGATCGATCAGGACTCTCCGTTGGTGTCCCCGCGTTACACGGACACGCCACGGCAATCTATATATATATATATATTCATTCTTTCGGGTACGTCCGAATCGAGGATTCATGGGAAAGTTTGCGACCAGTAAATAGAGCGGAAACCACGGGAATTTCACGACTCCGCCCTTATTTTGGTTCCTGATGTCCGCACGTATGCCCGTCGCACAATTGTGCCCTTCACCTCCACGCCGCCTACCTCGTTTGACTTCGTCAAACCTTCTCGTCTCTTGACGTCTTTCTAAAAAAATTCCGAAGGCCCTTGCACCACGAAAAAAGCGAAAATCTATATATATATATATATATATATTTTCGCTTTTTCGCACCTTCGGGATTTATATATATATATAGATTTTTGCTTTTTTCGTGGTGCAAGGACCTTCGGGATTCAAAAAAGTTTTTCAAAATGGCGGCATTGCCATTTGAAAACTTTTGAAAACCATTTGAAAACCAACGTAAAAAAATGCAAAAATTGCATTTTTTAAGTTGGCCAGGAACATAACCCAAACAATTTTCAACCGATTCGCTTGAAATGTTGAATATATCTTGAAAAATACGTTGTCTATGCAAGTACGTAAGATTTTTTTTTTATATTGCAAAGCTGATTTGTTATTAACAATTATCGGACGATTTTTTAGGTAAATTTTTGGAAAGTGAAAAATTTCGTCAGATAATTGTTAATAACAAATGAACTATGCATATAAAAAAAATCCTACATACTTTCATAGGCAATGTAGTTTTCAAGATATATTCAACATTTCAAGTGAATCGGTTGAAAATTGTCTGAGTTATGTTTCCGGCCAATTAAAAAATGCAGTTTTGAGATAAAAGCTGCACAGCCGCCATTTTGAAATTAATCGCTTAAAAAAAAATTGTATACAGTCACTGATATGTATGATAAACGCCCTTTTTTGTAATCTCGATTTATTTTGTAGTTTTTCTGAAAAAAAATCCCCAAAAAGCCTATTTTTTCGGCCTCTAGAGTGGCCTAACCGTTGAAAAAAATACTTATGCCAGTCTAAGTGACTCTCAATTTCTCCAAAAAATGTCCAAGAGGAAAGTACATAGACAAAAGAGAAAAAGTAAAAAGCCACGCTGCAAGAAAAATAGAACAAAAAAATTAACAATGCTTTTTTCTCTAACAGTAAAAAAGATCGTAAAAAACAGATGGCGGTGATTCGGATTGTTCTTGGTACGAGGCATCTATATGTTCCTCCTCGACGTCACTTTTCGGGCCACCCTGTATATATACTTACGTGCTGAAGAGGAGAGGCCGGGAGGGTCGAAAAATTCGTCCGACCTCTTTCGTTATTTCCTTATCTATTTAACAAACCGTAGAGACACATGCTGTACATCCAAAAAGTGTATGAAAAGTCCGAGGAACGCGCGCGTGTAACGTCCACACCGGAGAATAATGACGTCGCTCGAGGTGTGCACAAACGTATGCTGGGGCGCATCCGCTCGCACAATGTACGTAAATGGCAATAAATATAAAGTTATATGTGAACAGACAAGTTTTTGGTGCGTTAACGACTTCCTTGGGTTGGTACAGACATGTATCTCCCTCTCACACCCTCTCTCTCTCTCTCTCTCTCTCTCTCTCTCTCTCTCTCTCTCTCTCCCTGGCTCTCTCACGCGCCCTCGATTTCTTAGGAACGTGGAAAGAAAGATTTCGTTAAATCATTGTTAGCCAGCATCCCTTGAACGTCCTGGGTGGCTATTTTCTCGTTCTCTCCTCGTTCTTACCCTTATTTCTCGAAGCCACAATGATCTTCGACTTCGTTGAACTGTGCCTCATTCTCCAGAAATGCCATTTCATGACAATACCAGGTTGCACACACACATAAATATATATATATTGAGTATTCAGCTGTTCAATAATAGTAATAACAATAATGATATTTTAATATTAACATTGCATTCTATGAAATAATGTAAGAAGCTATATAAGCTGTAATATAATAGTAACAACAATAATAATACTGGTAATGATGACAGCAATACACACACACACACACACACACACACACACACACACACACACACACACACACACACACACACACACACACACACACACACGCACGCACGCACGCACGCGCACACACGCGCACACACACACACACACACACACACACGCACGCATACACGCACGCACGCACGCACGCACGCACGCACGCACACACACACACACACACACACACACACACACACACACACACACACACACACACACACACACACACACACACACACACACACACACACACACACACACACACACACACACACACACACACACACACACACACACACACACACACACACACGTATATATATATATATATATATATATATATATATATATATATATATATATATATATATATATATATATATATATATATATATATATATATATATATATATATATATGAGTCAGTATTGTTTCCTGAAATGTATTGCAAAAAAAAAAATGAATCAAGAATGTTTTTTTTCTCAAATTGAACAAGTACCAAGTGCAAATTTGTAAAAAATGAGTCGAAAAAATGGGTTTTTTCATTATGATGATGATTACACGATGCTTAGGAACAATATACTTGTTCTTTCAATTGTTGTGTAAAACTTTGACCAATCAGTCCGGAAAAACAGTTCGATTGATGAATTCGAAAATTTACAGGACTATGAGGGGTACATTAAGGGGCCAGTCCACATTGAAAATTTCAAAAAAATCGAAAGCAAGCAAGTCTTGAAGAAATCGACGATGATGAGCAATCCGAAGGGATTTTGTACGGCGCAGGAATTGCCGATTGAGTTTAGGTAAGAGTTTTTCATAGTATAAACTTCAAACGCGTTTTTCTCGAAGCAACGTTTTTTAAATCTAGCTCCATCGTATCTGTAAAACTAATAAACCGATTCTCTTGAAATTTGAACCACATATTGTAAACATGATTCGCAACAAGATGACCCTCGATGGTTTTAAAATTTTGATTTTTACTATTTTTTTTGCGGAAACTGCGAAAAAAACGCGTTTTTTTACTTTTTTCGTTTTTCATCTGCCATTGTTTTATTTTTTGATAAAACTTCATATCCGAGGGTCATTTTGTAGCTGGTGTCATACTGAATCTAATGGACATTGATTTTTTTGTTTCAGACAAGCCGTTGCCGGGTTGTGATGGAGCTACCTAGCCCACCTGTTTTTGAGACGTTACGTTAAACTATAGTCTTTGTACTTAAAAATGGATAAAATTAAACAATTTTTTTAAAATATATTTCAAGACTTTATTTATCAACTCAAAAATCAATTTATATATTGCAGACTCAAAAAAAAATCGCGAAAATAGCCTTTTTTTCGTGGCTCCAAAGTGGACTGGCCCGTTAAACTGAAAAAAAAAAAACGTTTCGGATATCTCAGCAAGAAATTAACGTAGAGCGACCACAAAAAAAAAACAAAATTGAAGTTTGATAAACGAGCTAACTGATCTATACATTGATTTAACTGGACAAAATCTTACCGAGCCTGTGGACCCTTGAAAAAAAAACAGATTTGGAAAATTTTTGTCTCGCGCTATTTCTTATAATTGCGCGATAACCGTAGCTCACAAAATTTGTTGGCCTAACGATCTCAAAACTAGAAACTCCAAGCTTCAAAATGCTTTTTCTTCATCTCGATACGACCTTTTTCACACAGATACAGCGGTTCAACGAACACTAAAAAAATGTAAGAAATGTTCTGTTGCTTTAGTTTTTTGGAGTGGTGTATATATTTTTTATTATTATTTTCTTATGATAATTATTATTGAACAGCTGAGCACTTAATATTAACATACATTTATGCATATAAATGTAATCATTCAGTGTTCAGTTGTTGAATAATAATTGAAACAATGAAATAGTAATAACGATTTGACACACATTATGATATGATGTAATCAAATTATATATACGTCTATATGCAAATGTATATGAGGCATTCCACGTGAATCCGGTGGACTTTTTCTCTGACCCCCGCCAATTGGATTTATTTATTTTTTATCCGATTCCATTGACTCTAAAAGACACCCTGAATATTAAAAACATTTTTCGAAACAACCCTCATTCAAAAAAATCTCTCCGAACAAAACGCCCCGATTTAAAAATCCGAAAAAATTCCAAAAAATGCGTGATTATATGTACAAATTTTCAAGCTAACACCCGTAGTGGGAGTATAATTTTTTCTGCGCTTTCTGAGTGATCAACGTTAAAATGAAACCGAAAAATCCATGCATTTTTAAGTACCCGCCCGAAGTAAGTGGTTCTTGAATTTTTCGGATTTTTTAAAACGTTAATCGCTCAGAAAGCACAGAAAAAATCACAATTCCACTGGGGGTGATAGCTTGAAAATTTTTACACATAATCACGCATTTTTGGGATTTTTTTCAGATTTTTAAATCGGGGCGTTTTTGTTCGCAGAAACATTTTTTTTCACTAAGGGTTGTTTTGAAAAACGTAAGAAAAATCAGGGTGTCTTTTAGAGTTAATGGAATCAGATAAAAAATTAATAAATCTAATTGGCGGGGGTCGGGAAAAAAGTGCACCGGATTCACGTGGAATACCTCACGTGTATATATATATATATATATATATATATATATATATATATATATATATATGCATCGAGAAAAATCTGAAAGTGTGAACCAAAGTGCACGGGTAGAAATGGCGGGGGTGCAGTCTCGTGCTGGTGACCCGTTGAAACAGCCTCGAGCCCACCAAGAAAATCCATTATTATCGGCAGACGTACGAACAGAATGCAGGTGAGCCTCGGGAGCTTGTGAGGACGAAGAATCGAGAATAGTGGACCAAAGTCGAAAAAGTCCCAAGAGTCAAAGAGTATATATTCATGCTGGGGTGAAAGAGGCGAGCTACGAGAACAACAAAGGGAGCGCCCATCTTTAAACTCGATATAGGATCGCTGATGCTTACGGGCGGTTTGCACGTGTTGTTGGGCCACACGCTGGGGGGTGTTTTCACCGAGATTCGGCTGTATTACCGTATACGCGAACAACGAAAAGTTTCCAATATACCTCGCAAGTATAGGATCTCTATTCTTTCTTGGTCCTCCTAACAGCCGTATAATGGCGGATCTCATCGGGCGTTTAAAGATACTCAGTCGGACAGGTAAGGAGCATCAGGAGGCAAAGGCTCCGAGATAGAAAGATGGTGGGAATTTTTCCAAAAAGAAAATTAAAAATAGTTTGATTCGCAGTGGTTTGATGTGAAAACAAATGCTGGGAGAATCTTGGCTAATGGGACTAAATCAACGTTTCGGGTGAGAGAGGGTTGATTGGTAATTTGGCCATTGGCCTATCAGATGGGATTTTACCGGCAAGGCGATGTTTTATGTGTCTTCCAGTTTTTTTTTGTTCCACGTGGTTTGGGCAGGCTTTCAGAGCGTTTTTTGGTGGATTTTCGAAAACGGCATAGCGAGGATTTTTCACAAAGAAGACTGGGTTATAGAAAGTTTACATGCTGAATAAAAAAAATGTAAATATATATTCATATATACACACACACACACACACACACACACACACACACACACACACACACACACACACACACACACACATATATATGTATATATATATGTATGTATGTATGTATGTATATATGTATATATATATATGTTTACATTTTTTTATTCAGCGTGTAAACTTTCAGTGCAAATTTAAAATTAAGGATAGAAAGATATTACACATTTGGTTTATATTAAAAATGGAATTGAATATTCACAGACGGAATTATGAATAGTTGTCTGCCTAAGCTTGAGGTCTAAAAAAATGTGGATTTTCAACAAAAAATTCTGACGGGAGTATTAAGATAACGAAGTCGGAATTTTACACAAAATTAATACGTAGTCCGACTAAGTGTGTGTGTATTTTTTCATTGAAAAATACCCGAGTAGAAATATTGTCAGGCTGGCCTGATATTTGATCTGCGCCTGATCAGCTTGTAGTACGAAGGCCTTACTTAAGTTTGCCTTAATTTGGCTGATCAAGCTGGGGTCAGGCGGTGGTCGAGCAACCGGACTTACGGCTTACTTCAATTCGCCTGACCCGGCTAGCTTCAGGCGATGTCAAGCAACTGGCCTTACGGCTTACTTCAGTTCGCCTGATCCAGCTAACTTCAAGCAATCATCATGTAACTGGACTTCTACAGTTTGGCGCTAAAAACGTGCCTAACCTCATCTTGTCAAATGATACACAGACACGAGAGTAGCACGAGACATATTATTCATCACTTTATACATTTTTACAAATAACGTGTACGTTGTGAATAAGATGGACAAATACAATCGGAAGATTGCGCAACGACTGTGTCTGCGTGAATAGCGGGCTCTAAATAAGGGAAAAAACGAAGAAATAATACAGCAGCAGGTTAGTATAACAATTAATTTTTTTCAAAGACTTACAATTCTTAAATCTATAAATATAAATTGGATTAAATCTGACTGTAAATTAACCATACGCCAAATTATATATGCATTGGTTGAAATATTTATTATGATACATTTGACAGATCCGGAACAGATCCTCTCAGCGAGGAACAACTCGAAATTCCTGAGGATTGGCATGTGTTGGCGCTACCACTATGTAAGTAGATTTATATTTGTTTTGTGTATCGCTTTGATTTTTCTTTACTTGGTCCGTCTCCTTTGTCAGAGGAGAAAAAGAGACAGCGTAGGCCAACCAAATAATGGTAAGCTGACAGCGTAGTTCAATCTGGTAAATGTTTTGCCATCGGTGCTGATTAGCCCGGACAGCGTAGGCTAACCGAATAATGATAAGTTAACTGCGCAGTTCGGTTAAGTAAAAGTAATTCCATCGGTGCAAGTTAGCCCATAAGAAATGCACTTCGGACGGACATTACATTCACTGAACTGACTACGCTGTCAACTTACCATTATTTGGTCGGCCTTCGCTGTACGGGCCCGGACAGCGTAGGCTAACCGAATAATGACAAGTTGACTGCGTAGTTCAGTTAAGTGAAAGTAAGTCCATCGGTGCAAGTTAGCCCATTAGAAATGCACTTCGGATGGACATTACATTCACTGAACTGCACTACGCTGTCAACTTACCATTATTTGGTTAGCCTTCGCTACGGGCCCGGACAGCGTAGGCTAACCGAATAATGATAGGTTGACTGCGTAGTTCAGTTAAGTGAAAGTATTTCCATCAGTGCAAGTTAGCCCATAAGAAATGCACTTCGGATGAACATTACAATCACTGAACTGCACTACGCTGTCAACTCACCATTACTTGGTTGGCCTTCGCTGTACGGGCTCTCCTGCTTCAATTCTAATTTTCGTTAAAAAATGACCGCTCGCAGCTTTCGCAACAATTTTTTTTCTTCTTTAAAGTAGATTATTGGATGGTGAGAAAAAGGAAAAAAAATAGAGCTCAAATTTGTGCCACTCTAATAAAATAATGTGCATACCTTATATAGATATATATGTAGACATTGAATTCTAAGTGGGATACACATTTTCGTATTTTTCAGTGGCTGTCATTTCGAAATATAGGGAACACGGAATAGAAGTTCTTTCGAAGCAAATTGGACAAGCTGTTGGAGCGGTATCAAGGCCTGATTAATTCAGCAAAAGACCGGGACAAGTTTCCCCAGTAACGTTTCAGAACGCCCAATGTAACGTTTCCCCAGAACGCCCAATGTAACGTTTCCTAGAAACGTCTGGTCATAAAAACGTTGAGCTCTGTTTACTTTATTCACGAAGTTTCTTTAGTTTTTGTTTAAAAAATATATTAGTTAATTTCGGGATGATAAGTGGAATATAATACAGTGATATATCTTAGTTTATTTCGAGTTTTTGTTCTATTACAAATACAAGAAAAATGATGTTTGTTTTCACATAGATATATGTGAAAAATATGTGGTAAATTTTATATTAAGATTAAAAAATAAACGATCAGCGTTATTTATAAAGTGGTACCTTTTTCTCTTTTGTGTATGCGTTGTATTTTTTATTTCAGGAAAAAATCGGTCATCCTGAGCCGTGAAAAATCATATGATTTTTCATTTTGATCAAGCCGTGAAAAATTAAGCTCTTATCAGGCCTTAATTTTTTACGCTGATCAGGCCTTGATCTTTTACACTGACCAGGCCTTGATTTTTTACCCTGATCAGGCCTTGATAGTTTACCCTGATCAGGCCTTGATTTTTTACCCTGATCAGACGGAAGTCAGGGATTGTGTTTCAAAAATGATCAGGGCTTGATAAAAAATTCTGATCAAGGCTGGAAAAAGAAGTCAGGATGCCTGATCAGGTGTTTATTGTAGCTGGAGCAAGATTTCTACTCGGGTATTGATAAGCCAATATATTGATGAAGTTATCATTATTTAAACGAAGTGCTGCTGTTACTGTATGGCCAATCGTTGTGGGTACTCCTGGCAACTAGGCACATTCCAAATGAAAAATAAGAAACGTACTTCTAGTATAATCATATTTTCGTATGACCAGACACATTCTTGAAATGTTGAAAATCACCAAAATGGCAAACTGTAGAAAAAAAGTTCGAATTTCGACAAAAAACAACTTTAATCGTTTTTTATTAACAAATGGACGAACAGGTGAAGAAATCATCGGGTCATAATATAAATAATGTAATTAACTATGCTCTATCGGAATTTAAAATAGATCGGACGGATAGATTTCAGATACGACTTACACCCTTGTGCAAAAGATAGTTTACGTGAAAGAAGCGAAAGATGGGCACTCCATCGGAATTGTCATGACTCACGCAATGTTTCCAATTTCCCCAAAACCTTTGTTGTTATTTGAGGGTCACCACTGTGACAGGCCGGAAAAGGTCGTTTTTCCGATTTTTTTTGTCTACTAGACTATTTATTTGGGATTTGGAAAAAAGGTGTTTTCAAGCATACATTGAACTCATTTAGTGTGAATGAAAGAAAATTAACAACGTTATTCGGGTATAATAGAGCCTCAGCATAAAAAATGTGGTCCAACGTCCGGATTAATTACTTGCCAATGGTTGGCCTGAAAAATACCAATGAACAAGTTTTATTATCTATATAAATGTAGTTTTCGTTGTACGTCGCCGTTTTTCGAAGAAAAAATCACAAAACGAGTGGGGGGAGGGGGGAAGTGCAATTTAGGTGAAATTTTAACTTATATTCGAGGGTTCAAAAAAAGAAAATTCAACAACAACAAAAAACGGCTGCGTACAACGACAGCTACTGTAATCACCGAAATTTCGGTTTTTTCTTGAATGTGAAATCTCACAATTATAGCTAGAGTTAAGATTCCGGCCAGGTCGAGAAAAGTGGTTTCGAAAAAAATGCGATTAAACCTTTTAGTACACATAAATCATTGCGTTACCTACTCCCACTAAATTTTCTATAACTGGGTCAATTTTCAATATTTTGACTTGACATTTTTTCCACATATTCTTGAATGTGTACACTTATTGTTAGATAAATTGCAAAAAACACTGATTTCACCCGTCACAGTGGTAACCCGCCTCAAAGTTGATGCTAAGCTACAAAAACGAACAGAAAAATCGTATCTTCAAGCCTTCCACCTTATGCAGGCTCCTCAAATAGATCTACTATTTCCTTTAGTCCAAAGTCTGGAGCAAATGATTAACGTCCATTCAACGAAAAAAAATCACACACCGTGTCATAAAGTAAATAAAAAAATTAATAAAATCATACCTGAACAGTATTGAAAAAATCTTAAGAAAATTCAAAAATTGATTTTTCAACTGAGCTGGAACATTTGGACGAAAGTTGGTCGAATATATATATATATATATATATATATATGTGCGTCTGTGTATATATATATGTGTGTATATATATATAATTCAAAATAGCGACGTTAAGGTGGTTGACATGTTTTTTACGGGATCATGAATTTTTTTCACCAAAAAATTTGTCGGGCCAAAACTAACAACTTTTCTAGGAAAAGTTTTTTGATAACGTTTACGATTTTTAGGTTAAAAGACCATTTTTTTCTCTTATAATATCATATAATATATATATATATATAAACTCGCGTAATTCGAGTGACTCATTCCGAAGGGAATTCAAAAAAGAAAATGAACGATGATGTGCGCTTGTATACTTTTCTGCGCCTATGCGTCGACAGTTGGAGGATATTATTCTGCATCTACTAGTAGGAACCATACAGAGATGTTTTCACTTCCGGGGTGAGTTTTGTACCTTTGTGTACAGTGATATTCGTACGAGGGAGTATGGGAGGGCGAGTGTGTACTGCCGAAGAGCAACAGCCCTCGCAATGGGTGGTTTGATTATAATAGAGGTATCATTCGTCCGATGAATATATATATATATATGTGTGTGTGTGTGTGTGTGTGTGTGTGTGTGTGTGTGTGTGTGTGTGTGTGTGTGTGTGTGTGTGTGTGTGTGTGTGTGTGTGTGTGCGCCTCTCTCTGTCTCTCTCTCTCTCTCTCTCTCTCTCTCTCTCTCTCTCTCTCTCTCTCTCTCTCTCTCTCTCTCTCTCTCTCTCTCTCTCTCTCTCTCTCTCTCTGTGTGTGTGTGTGTGTGTGTGTGTGTGTGTGCTCGACCGCAGATGAGGATAATTGCGAATAGGGGCGGGAGAGAGAAGGGCTTCCCTTTTATATATCACAAATGTATACACCGCATAACTATCCCTTGCTCGCTTCCACCCCTCCCTTTCTTTCTCACTCTCGCTCTTGCTCCCTCTCAATCTCCGTCTCTCCAGATACCGATCAAAGCAGCTACGAATAAATAAAAGATAATAATCTAATTATTTCCATTGAGAGAAATCGCGCGGTCTCTGATGAGGTAGCGAAGCACAGCAGCGAGAGCGCTTTTTTTTCTCTCCCCTCTTTCCTTTTTTCAGTCTTCGCGACTATCATCGCTGCAACGGATGCTCACCGTCGCGACGATTGTTCCATTCTCGTGGCGGAGCAATCGCAATCATGTAATAACAGCTCGTAATGATCCCTTCTCAATTATAAATGTATGTATACCGGGTGGCCCATTTCAATCTTAGACTTAATTTATCTCAAAAATACTACTCCGATCGTGTATTGAGCAGAATAAAACTTTCAGGGTTCAAAGGGGGACGTATAAAAAATTTTTTTTTGCCTGAAATTTAAAATGGTGATTAAGGTGGCCGACGTGATTTAAAAAAATGGTATCATGAATTTTTTTTTGTTAACAAATTTGTCACGCCGAAACTAACAACATTTGTAGGAAAAGTTTTTTGATTATATTCATAATTCCCATTAATACCATTTTTTACCATTGTTTAAACTAAGTTTTTACCCTTTTAGTGCCATTTATCAATTTAAATTTTGCTAAGACACTAAAGTGCTAAAATACCATTTTTTTTACTATTTCAGTGCGTTCCAGAATGTATCGCGAGGAAGTCAAGTCTTTAACATCCCTAGTGTGAGTTTGTTCGGGTTCGTTGGGTAACGGAAGTGACGAGCCGCAGAGATCTATTCCTTGTTTGGCTTTCTTTGGGTTGTCGAATAAACCCAAACAAGCTCACACCCACATACGAACGCACGCTTACACTAGGGATATTGAAGACTTTACCACCTCGTGTTACATTTCTATAGTGCTAAAATAGTAAAAAATAGTATTCTAACCTAAAAATCATGAACGTTATTAACCCTCATCGGATAAAGGTGGGTCACTCGTGACTTGAACAATACCCTGAAAAATGCTTGCATGTCTCCGGATTTTGCATGAAATTGTTATTAAAAATTAATTTTTTCTGGTCGGATAAATTATAATTATCGAGTAAAGGGTCTCAACAAGGTCCATGAATTTTTCCAGATTTTTTGCAGCACTTTAAGTATTGCAAAATTATCGGAAAGCACGAGTGACCCACCATTATCCTTAACGGCGGTCGAAAACACCCTTATCTGATGAGGGTTAAAAAACTTTTCCGTCAAAAGTTGTGAGTTTTGGCCTGACAAATTTTTGAGTGAAAAAAATTCATCCCTAAAAAACATATCGACCATCTTAACGTCGCCATTTTGAATTTCGGACCAAAAAATATTTTTTTTCCGTACGTCCCCCTATGAACCCTGAAAGTTTCATTGTGCTCAATACTTGATCGGATCAGTATTTTTCGAGATAAATCGTTGTAAGATTAAAATGGGACACCCGGTATATACGTGTGTATACTGGGTGGTTGCATATGAAGAGGCTCGTTTTTGAGCGGAAGAAAAGATAGTGGTTCGGTAGGAAATCGATGAACTGGTTTATTGAAAGTATTGATTATCGGAAGAGACAAGCTACCTCATCTTTCGACCAACAATGTGATTCCAGGCAGGAAGAATTCGGCTTCTTCAGAGGCAATTTCGTCATGGAGTCATTTTTTCACTCCTTCGTGCGAGGTGAAGTGCCGAGCCGTCACAGCTAACTGCATCGACTGGAAAAATTGGTAATCGGAGGGAGCGATGTCTGGTGAATATGGCGGGTGGGCTAGGATTTCCCGGTTCACTCCTTTCACCCCTATGGAAATTTATGTATGCAAAATATATGCTACATATATATATATATATATATATATATATATATATATATATATATATTGTGACGGGCGATATTTCTCTAACCACGAGAACGAGAACGAGAACTCAAATCGGGATCCGGTGCGAGAAACCGTCACCTTCGGCCGTCCGACCCGTGCGCGTGCATCCGCAGTACCCGGGGCGCCAGAGAATTTTGTATCGCCGGATTTCTCAACCGGACTAAACTGGGGTCGGGGTGATCAAACCCGACCCGCCAGGCGGAGACTGGAGCTCTCCTTGATTTTTGGTATCCCGGAATCCTAACCGGGTTCGGAGTCTGGAGACCTCCTCGGTTTTTTTGTCGCCGGAACCGTCTAACCGGACTAACCTGGATGCACTGGCGCGGGGGAGGACGGTTGCGGTACTGCACGGCCGCTCAGGCTGTGGAATGTGGTAGAGGGGTCGGGATTCACCGGGAGTAGCGTGAACGATCACGGGATCTGTCACTTTCGCGACACCGGTAACGTCACTAATAAAACACAATTAGGTTTTTTGTTGTGGTGCGGGAGCCGGTGGATTAACCACCCGGGATCTGGTTACGTCAACGCACTCAACGCGAACACGAAAGCGGAGGAAGACGTCGTACGCGCGGGAGCGAGAAGGCACGACGACGTGTCTCTAGAACGGGAACTACGGCGCGACGTCACGGGCGCGAGAGAGACACGACCGGTCTCTCGATCGCGAAGCTCGTGGCTCGCCGTCCCATCGACAACTGTCACGAGAACGTCAAATTCGGAATCAGGCGCATTTCGGGAGACTCTACTGTCTCACCTGAAAATTCGTAATTTTCTCTACCTCGCGCGACCAAGACCGGCGCGCGAGGGATTATTCGAGAGCGAGATAGAGCGCGTTAACAGAAAAACTGTCAACACGCTCGCGGGATCCAACCGTGCGAAATCGCCGGTTTAAGCGAAACTTAGCTCTTACGCCAGAATCGGGAGCTGAAATATTATTGAAATAATATTTTAATTCGGTAGCCGTCATCTCTGCCCGAGTTACCTCGAGATCGGATCGGGAACATACCGGGTGACTCTCTCCAACGGTAGCGGTGAGACTCTCTGGGATCGCATCCCCGGGCCATCGTGTGAGAGCAGGCAATGCTTCTTTTCAGAAGCGCGGCGCGAAAAGCTCCAGCTTCCGCCCGTAACGCAAACGGCCCGCTCTCCAACACGATGCACCACATCGTGGGGCGCCGGCATCTCAGCCGGGCGTGCGCCGATTCCCCAGAGCGGTCTCGTTGGCGGCTTCCCTCGGTCGGGATTGCTCGATACGTTGAGCGCCACGCCACTCGACCGAGTTCTGCCCGCCAACTAAACGGAAACGGGATCGACAACGATAACAAAACAAATAAAAAAAACGGAACACAAGGGGAGAAAGACCCTTAACACGCGTCACGGTAGCGACTCGGGCATATGCACGTAAACCACGTGATCGGTAGCCGCTCTTGTGACGCGGTTTCAAAGAAATCACGTCACAACTCCCCACCCCTTAAGGGTGGTTACGATCAGGGAACAACGTGATCTCTGCTAAGCAGGAGCCGTAGCTGAAATACACACGGTAGCAATACCTGTCCTTCCCTGTTGCAGTCGGTAGCTTGAACGGTGGGAAGGACCGAGACCTACTGCGGGAACCGAGCACCCGCAGCGCGAGAAATATAACCAGAACACCAACCAATTGATCGTATTCGATAGCAAAACTTTATCTCTCCCGTTACAGTCGGTAGCCTTAAGGTGGGAGAGATCGAGATCTACCGCGGGCGACCAATCGCCTCACAGCACGAGAAACAAAAAAAAATCGCACAACAAAAAAACAACAAAAAAAAGTTTTTGCGTAAACGATAGCATAGTCGTCTCTTCCCGTTACAATTCGGTAGCTATAATATGGGGAAGAGACCGAGATCTGCCGCGGACGAATAACCGCCCCGCGACGCGAGAAATTTGGTGCAGTGAGCAGATCGAGATCACACTTACCACCACCAGGGACGGACAAAACCAATCGGAATGGGCTTACCATTCGGCCGTAGCGTCCTCGTCTGGGTGGTGGCTCCGGAATCTTGCGAGAGCCGCTCCAACCTGACGTCACCTCTTCCGGTGAAGATGGTGCCGGGAACCCGAGTCAATCCGTGGCGACTCGCGGGAACGGTGAGGCGTCGCAGCCACTGCGAGCGCCACAGCTGGGGGGGGGGGGGTCGGGCTAGCACGACGGGGATCCATCATTATGCTGCCCTTTTCCCCGCGAACTATGGGCCAGAGGCCCCCCCTCACGGGAACTGTGAGGCTTTATTGCTTCACGCAGGGCTCTGGGCCGGAGGCCCAGATTGCGGGAGTTGTACGGCGCGGTTGCCTCATGCAAGAGTTATGGGCCAGAGGCCCATATTGCGGGAGCTGTGAAGGTGTTGCCACCTCACGCGAGAACTATGGGCCTGAGGTCCATATTGCGGGAGCCGTGAAGGTGTTGCCACCTCACGCGGGAACTATGGGCCAGAGGCCCATTTAGCGGGAGCCGTGAAGGTGTTGCCACCTCACGCGAGAACTATGGGCCAGAGGCCCATTTTGCGGGAGCCGTGAAGGTGTTGCCACCTCACGCGAGAACTATGGGCCAGAGGCCCATTTTGCGGGAGCTGTGAAGATGCTGCCACCTCACGCGAGAACTATGGGCCAGAGGCCCATTTTGCGGGAGCTGTGAAGGTGTTGCCGCCTCACGCGAGAACTATGGGCCAGAGGCCCATTTTGCGGGAGCTGTGAAGGTGTTGCCACCTCACGCGAGAACTATGGGCCAGAGGCCCATTTTGCGGGAGCTGTGAAGGTGTTGCCACCTCACGCGAGAACTATGGGCCAGAGGCCCATTTTGCGGGAGCTGTGAAGGTGTTGCCACCTCACGCGAGAACTATGGGCCAGAGGCCCATATTGCGGGAGCCGTAAAGGTGTTGCCACCTCACGCGAGAACTATGGGCCAGAGGCCCATTTTGCGGGAGCTGTGAAGGTGTTGCCACCTCACGCGAGAACTATGGGCCAGAGGCCCATATTGCGGGAGCTGTGAAGGTGTTTCCACCTCACGCGAGAACTATGGGCCTGAGGCCCATATTGCGGGAGCTGTGAAGGTGTTGCCACCTCACGCGAGAACTATGGGCCAGAGGCCCATTTTGCTGGAGCTCGCCGGGGCCCGCTTAGGTGCGCGGGGTGTTCCGCGCGCCTCGGCTACCCCTGCGTCGCCTCCGGGCTTTTTGACCCGAAGGTCCGGGAACCGGGTCAGCGGCCATCTCCGGCACGGGAGTTGGCGGCGGGGGTCGCGCCTTGCGGGCCTCCGCTTGCGCGACTCGCATCTCCTTCAACACCTCCCGCGGGACGTTGCGGCCTGCCTGCGGGACATACGGCCCCTCCTGCCGCCAGTCCCCGCTGCAGTGCGGGCACGTTCGCAAGGTTTTCCCCTTGCGTCCGCACCTGCGGCAGAAGGTCTTGGTGGGGGGTCCGAGCGGGCAGTTGCTGTAACGATGACCTACTTTACCGCAGCTATAACATGCCCGGTCGAGAGCAATACCCCGCTGACGGTGGGGTCCGCCACCCGGAGGTCGGCGATCGACGGCCGGGGTTGGCCCTCGAGCCTTCCCCGAAGCCACCGGACCAGCGTTAGCGGGGGTCGGGAGCTTACGGACCCCTTTGGGACGGGGGCCCCCGGGAGCCACCGGAGCCGGGGAGCTCGCCGGCTGCGCGGCCCGCCCGGGACTCAGGGCATCCTGGGCTAACTCTCGGATGACCTTTATAAGGTCCTCCGCGGAGTCGCCCTCCAGACACTCAGTGTCCCGGAGCGTCGCCGCACAGGCCCGCAAGAGCTCCACAGGCCCGTACGTGCTCGGGACCCATGGCGCGGGCGGTGGCGACGTGATCGTCGGCTTCGGGAACGGGGCGTCTAAGCGGGCCAAATCCTCGGACCAAGGTCCGGACGCCTCCTCCATGGCACCACCGTCATCCTCCTCCTCCAACAATACGACCTCCCTATCCGGGGTGGTCGAGTCGGATGCTATCTCGGTAACCTGCGAATACAAAAAAATATATTAGCCCGGAATCACGGGGTCCGATAGGGTTTGAGGTCCTGCACGGAAACCTTCCCCTTCGATCGCCCATCGAGATCGGATAGCTCGTAAACTACCCGCGAGAGCTGGTTCGAGATCAGAAAGGGCCCCTCAAAGGGGGGCTCGAGAGCCGCCGTCACTCGCTTGGCTGCGGACGAGAGCCGATGCGCCCGGCGCAGTACGAGATCACCAACCTGGAACGTACGATCCCGATGGTGGAGATTGTACTGTTCCGATTGTCTACGGAACGCTTCATCGAGAGCGTGCGTGAAGGCTGTCCTTAGCGTATCGAGACGAGCCATACGCCTCACCCACTCCTCGGGAGGACGTAGGGTGATTTCGGGATCACCCTCGGCCCCCCGGCGCAGCGATATCGCTGGCGCAGGTTCGCGGCCGAAGTTCGCGAACGCAGGCGTAGCCTGTAGAGAGCTATGATGCGCCGTGTTATACGCAAACCGGAACTCATGCAGGTGTGCGTCCCATTCCCGATGATTACCATCCAGGAATGCGCGAATCATGGTTTTCACCACGCGATTCACCCGCTCGGTAGGATTGGCTTGGGGATGGTATGGCGGCGTAGTGCTATGCCGCATCCCCACGCGCTCAGTCAACTCGCGTATGTCGCGGTTGACGAACTCGGTGCCATTATCCGTGATCAAGACCTTGGGCGCCCCCCAGCGGGCGACGACCAGGTCATCGAGAGCTTTCGCGATCGCTTTTCCATTCGCCCTGCGAAGGGGCTGGACCTCTATCCATTTAGTATAGAGGTCTTGGATCACGAGAACGTATGCATGGCCGGATCGCCCAGGGGTGATCGGTCCCATGATGTCGGTAGCTACGGTCGTCCAGGGCTCCTCGACAACGCGATGACCCATGAGACCGGCGGGAGCTTGCTGCTCGACTTTGCAGCGCTGGCAGGTGTCACACCTCCGCACGTGAGCTACGACGTCTTTAAAAAGACCAGGCCAGAAATAGGTGATCGCCAAACGTCGGTACGTTTTGTCGACCCCCAAGTGGCCTGCTTGCGGTAGCGAATGGCACTCACTGAGAGCGCGCTGCCGGAGCTCGCGAGGAAGTACGAGCTTCCACGCGTCGAGATCCTCAAACTCGAGATCCGCTAAGTGGGAGGGTCGATGGTAATACAGCCGGCCCTCGACCAACTTCCAATCCGGGAACTTATCCGGGATCCGTTCGACGTCGCGAACCCGGCGACGGTACCATTGGTCCCGAGTGTCTTGGATGCACGCCAGGGTGTCATCCCGACCTTCAGGGATCCTCGAGAGCGCGTCGGGAACATGGTGCAGCGCGCCTTTTCGATGGATAATGGTGAAGATGTATTCCAGCAACTCCAATGCCCATCGGGCTAGCCGACCAGTGGGGTTCTTCAGGTTGTGTAACCACCTGAGGCTGCTGTGATCAGTGATCACAGTGAAGCTGTAACCCTCTAGGTAGCAACGGAATTTCCGTATCGACCAGAGCACGGCGAGGCACTCCTGCTCCGTTACGGAATATTTCCGTTCCGGGGCGGTGAGAGCGCGGCTCGCGTAAGCGATAACCCTCTCGTGCCCCTCGATCACTTGCGTGAGAACGGCACCGAGACCCACTCCGCTAGCATCGGTCTGTAGCGTGAACGGGAGCGAGAAGTCGGGGCATGCGAGCGTCGGTGCGCTCGTCAAGCACCGCTTCAGCTGGTCGAGAGCACCTTGCTGTTCGGGATCCCATCGCCACCCGACGTCCTTTTTAGTAAGGCAAGTCAGGGGTTCGGCGATGGTCGCGAATTCCGGTATGAAGCGACGGTACCATGACGCCATGCCAAGGAACCGACGCAATTGCCGGAGATTTCGCGGGGCGGGATAATCGAGCACGGGAGCCAGTTTCTCGGGATCGATCTCAAGGCCTTGGTTGTTTACCAGGAAGCCGAGATAGCGAACTTGGGAGCGGCAAAACTCGCTTTTTTCGCGATTGATTGCCAGCCCCGCCTCCGAGATCTTGTCGAGAACCCTCCGAAGCCACACTAGGTGTTCTTCGAAGGTCCTGGTGACAATGATAATGTCATCCAGGTAAACGAAAACGTGTGGGTACATTTCCACACCGATAAGCCGGTCCAGCATTCGCTGGAACGTTGCGGGAGCATTCGATAAGCCATAAGGCATTCGCTTGAACTGGAACAAGCCTCTGCCTGGCACAACGAAAGCGGTAACCTCACGGGAAGCGGGATCCACTGGGACTTGCCAATACGCCTGACTCAGATCCAGAGTCGAGATGTAATTGGCCTGTCTCAATTCGTCGAGAATACCAGTCATGTTCGGGATGGGGTAGGCATCCTTCTTCGTGACTGCGTTAACCCTTCGGTAATCGATGCAAAAACGGTATTTACCGTTCGGTTTTTTAACCATAACGACCGGGCTAGCCCAGTCGCTACTTGACGGTTCGATTACGTCAGTCGAGAGCATCCGATCCACCTCCGCCCATATTATGTCGCGGATGACCGGAGTAACGGGATATGGCCGCTGCTTCACCGGGGGGCTGTCCCCTACGTCGATGCCGTGAGCAACGAGCGAGGTGACTGCCGACTCAGCCGGGGTTTGCGGTACGTGAGCATTGAGGAGCTCGTCGAGACGAGTCGCCTCATCGGGATCCGGTGAGCACAACCCACAGCACGTAGTGATGCGGGGGGTGCCGACCTCCGGGGTGAAGGTGTACAGGGTCTCTGGTGCGTCGCGGAACCACCAGGACTCACTGTAGAAATCCACCACCATCCGGGCTGCCCGCAAGCTATCTAACCCTAGGATTAGATCCTCCGAGAGCGAGTGCAGATGGTGCGCGAGAACCATGACCGGACGGCCATTTAAGATCAAAGGCACTCGGGAAGCCAGGTGCACAGTCTCGACCTGACCATTCGCAACCACGACGGATCGCGGTGGGATCTTGATCGCCTCTGTGCCGAGAGCTGCTACCCATTCGATGAGAATGGGGCCGATAAAGGTCTTGGTCGCGCCAGAGTCCACGAGAGCTGGGACGGGTTTCCCGCCTAAAAGCGGTTCCACCCGGAACGCCATAGCGCTCTGGTCGGAAGCCGAATTTACGACAACCTCCTCGAGAGAGGGGTCCTCTCCTGGGAGGGTCGCAACGGTAGCTGTTCAACTTCGTAGCTGTCGCCTACGCCTTTTCTTGCGTCCGGTAGCCTGTTGGCGTGGCGTCGCTACACGGGAACCTTTCGAGAAAGTATGTCGTCAAGGCTTAACACGGGAGGCAAAGGAGAGTTCCTCACTCGCCTCCTTGTCCGTTTCCCCGATTGCAAAGGGGTAACGGGTCGTGGACACGCCTGACGGTCTTATCGGTAGCACAAGAGACGCCGGTAGTCCGGACGTTCTCTATGCCGGTGACCCGTTTTGCCGTAATTGCAGCAGCTGGGTTCACTCGGCTTTTCGGTAGCTTCCGTGGTCTTCAGAGGACCACTCGGTAGCGGGGGCGCGGCTCTGTCCGCCTTGTCCCTCTGGAACTGGCCCATAAAGGGGCCTCGGGAATCACTGGCGTGGTGGCGCAGACCGCGAGCGGCTGCGCTCACGTATCGCCTTTTCGGGAGCTGACGGCCGTTTGTTGCATTGTAGCAACGAGGCGTCTGATATCTCGAGAGCTTTGTGGCTGCGCTAGGCGTCACGCGTCGGCCGCCTGGGCGCGACCCGGTCGGGTCGGCTGTCCCAAGGTCCAGCTCCGCGGGCCCAGTGCCAGGTCCGCGATCGGTAAAAACCTCGTCCGTTTCTTCGGACGCGCGTTCCGAGAGCCGTAACGGGAGCTCAGGTACCCTGCCTCCGGTCGCCATGGGGTATTCCCCCCGGGACACTCGGAGCACAAGAGTGTGCCTGGTTGAATCGAGAACTAAGGGATTGTATCCCTTTTCGTCGAATTTGATTCGACGATATCGAGAGCAGGAGACAGAACAGAAAAAAAAACAAACAACATGTCTGTCTTTTTGGAAAAATAAAATTTTTCCAAAAGGCGAGATCGGGGGGAACTTTCCTTCCCCCGTCCGAGAACCCTGAAACAGGATCATATGCGAGAGCGAGAGAGAGAAAAAAAAATAGAAAAAAAAAAATTCCTCTCTATCCGAAATACATTTTCGGATTTCGTGAGCTGAGGGAATATGCATTCCCTTCCGTCGAAAGAGTCCGACAGAAACGAGACCGCGAGAGAAAGAAAAAAAAATTTTTTTAATTTTCTCTCGATCCGAAAGAAATATTCGGATTTCGGGAACCGGGGGAATTTGAATTCCCTTCCGTCGAAAGAATCCGACGGAAACGCGAACGCGAGAGAAAAGAAAAAAAAAGAATTAAAAAAAAATTCTCTCGATCCGAAAGAAATTTTCGGATTTCGGGAACCGGGGGAATTTGAATTCCCTTCCGTCGAAAGAATCCGACGGAAACGCGAACGCGAGAGAAAAGAAAAAAAAAGAATAAAAAAAAAATTCTCTCGATCCGAAAGAAATTTTCGGATTTCGGGAACTGGGAAATTTTAATTTCCCTTCCGTTAAATGAATTCGACGGGACGTGAGCAAGAGAAAAAAATCAATTCCGAAAAAAAATTAAAAAAAAATATTGATATTTTCTCTCGATCCGAACTATTCATTCGGATCTACGGGAACAGGGAAATTTGATTCCCTCCCGTCGAGTGGATTCGACGGGACGTGAGCGAGAGAGAAAATTAATTAAAAAAAGAATTTAAAAAAAATATATTTTCTCTCGATCCGAAATTGATTTTCGGATTTTCGGGAACTGGTGGAATTTTTATTCCCCTCCGTCGAACGAATCCGATGAGGTCGAGAGCGATAGAGGAAGAACGAAAAATAAAGATAAAAAAAGAATTTCTTCTCTCTATCCGGAAACGGTACAAAAACCTCAAATCGAAATAAAATTCCGATGAGGCTGGAGCCAAACGGGGGACCAAAAAAAACAAAAAAATAAAAATCCTATTGGCTCTGCTCGAGATCTGTAAGGGGAGAGAAAAAGCAAACAAAAAAAAATTGTTACACCCACTTACAACGGGAACGCACAACGCATAATCAAGTTTTACTTGATTACGCGGGTTACCTCGGGGACACCCGATATATGATATTGCGCGTGCCACCTCGGGGACACCCGATGTGTGGTATCGCGCGGGTCTCGCCGCGAAGTACGAGAACGGAGCCCGAGAACGATTTTCGTCGTTCTCGAAAATTCGAGAACCGGCCAAAAAGAAAAAAAAAGAATCTTTTCGACTAACGGGAGCAATTATTCGGGTCTCGAAAAGTCCTTTTCGAAACCCCGGTAGCAGATCGAAAAAAAAAACACGCAAAGAGAATAACAAAAAAAAATACAACATTTCGATATCGAGATCCCCCGAGAAAATCTACGAAATTCTCGGGTAACGAGAGCAAAAAGGTCTCGAAATAAATTTTCGAGATCCCGGGAGCGAAAAAAAGAGAAAACAAGAACAATTTCAACAAAACGAATTACACGACAAAACAAGACACGAGCACATTGGAAGGACGTAGCACATAACATAAAAAAAATTCCATATCGAGAACTCGATTTCGTTTCCGAAATCAGCGAGAGCACGCTTGGAATTGACATTTTTTTTGTCAAATTCCCAACCACGGGAGCTAGCGTTTTTTTTTTTGGTCTTCAAAAATAAATTTTTGAAGTGCTCGGGAACCCGGAAAGAAACAAAAAGAGGCCTTTTTTTTTCTTTCCCTTCGAAATAAATTTTCGAAGTCGCGAGAGCACCGGGGAGGTCGAAGAATAACTCCCCCCGATAACGAGAACGACGCAGCTCACAATCAGCGGAGCCTCGCATCGCGAAAACCACGCAGGAAAAATTCGTAAATTTTTACGAAAATAAAATTTTCCGACTGCGTCGGGAACTCACCGGAAGATGATCAATAATCCGAATGGACGATAATCCCTGGGAATCGAGAACACTTTTTTTTTCACGGGAGCACTTTTTTTTCTTCGGGAGCACTGTTTTTTTTTCTCGAGAGCACATTTTTTTTTTTTTTTAATTCGGGAGCAATCGCGAACGTTTATTCTCGAAGAATACATCGAGAACACACGAAAACGCGGTACGAGAACTAAGAGAAAAAGAAAATATTTCTTTTTCTCGACGAGACCAAGAAAGGCGGAAAGAACGAAAAAAAAAAGAATAATTAAATTATTCCTTTCCTTCATTCCCCTTAACTCTTTACCGAGAACTGCTACTCGCCGGCGTGGCCCCACGTTGGGCGCCATTTGTGACGGGCGATATTTCTCTAACCACGAGAACGAGAACTCAAAACGAGATCTGGTGCGGGAAACCGTCACCTTCGGCCGTTCCTCCTATATATATATATATATATATATATATATATATCGGTCGCATATATAGTGACGAAAAATAGAATAATACGTATATATTCAGTATATATGCACCAAATATATGACGCATATATGACCCATATATTTTTGATATATTTTTTT
This sequence comes from Ophion slaviceki, assembly GCA_944452715.1. Classification (NCBI taxonomy): domain Eukaryota; kingdom Metazoa; phylum Arthropoda; class Insecta; order Hymenoptera; family Ichneumonidae; genus Ophion; species Ophion slaviceki. The sequence continues at coordinate 46,778,412 of OX101790.1, forward strand.
GTCAGAAAAATATATCAAAAATGTAGCGTCATATATGACTCGTATATGTGTCATTTATGCGTCATATATGGCGCATACATTTTTGATACATATTCCTGACAAGAAATATGTGCTGTGTATAAACACTATTACAGTTAAATTTAATGAAACTTAAAACTTAAGGCGTTACCCCCACGTGTAGCGCAAAAAAAGGCCTTTTTCATAATTTTTTTAAAAGAAAACTACAAAACTTTTTTAATCGATCAATATACCATCTTAAAGAACACATCTTGAAGAACTTTCAGTAATTTTTTTATTGACAAATATTACATTGTTTAGTGGCAAATGGCCGTCAATGAAATGATGTTTTTATATACACGGTTTGCGGTGACCAACATTGCGGCGAAGTGGATCATCTGAAAAAAAAAATGCGGATGGATTTAGTCAAATATAAGTATAAACTAGTCTTTAATCGAAGGATTTTAAAAAATATTCATTTTTCACAAAATGGCGGACAGTCAAAGTTAATGGTTCGATTTTAACGAAAAAAAACGGCCGTTTTTGGCTATACACCGGCCATTTTTTTTTCAAAAAAAAAATCGAACGATTTAAGACTACATTTTTATGTATTAAATAAGCCTGCAAAATTTCAAGAAGATCGGTTCATTAGTGTTCGAGTAATCTTGGTCACCGACTTCAGAAATGCCATTTTGAGAAAAACGCGTTTAAAGTTTCAATTTCGGTTTACACGAAGAAAATATTTTTGTTGTAAACTTACATAGAGTCATCTATTCCGGGCCCGTACTTCTGTATGGGCCCGGATACTTATACTTCAAAAAAATGGAATAAAAAAAATCGATTTTTTCAAAATCGCAAGTGGGGGTAACCCCTTAAACTTAAAAAAACTTAACTTACAGTTAAAGTACACTATTACATATAAAAACTATATACCGATATGCTATGCATATCTGTATATATGTGGCATATACGTACCATTTATGCAGTATATATGTGGTATGTATGCAGTGTGTATGCAACATATATGCTAAATATATGTGGTATATATGCAGGGTAAATGCTAAATATATCATTGATGTATGATACATTGATATACAGTAATACCACGCATATACATTTGATGTATAAAAACGTTACGAAAATTAGAATTTGGCAGATATATGCAACATATGTTTTCACTATATGGCATACATTTCACATATATTACAATTATTAATAAAATAAATTTGCAGTATATTTTTGCGTATATAAATTTCCATGGGGGCAAGCACTTCTCAACCGGTTGAGCAACATGCGGCCTGGCATTGTCGTGCTGCAAAATCAACTTGTCATGGCGATTCTGCCATTCCGGCCTCTTCTCGGGCAGAGCTCGCTTCAAGCGCATCAGTTGCAGTTGATAACGATCCCCAGTGCCTTCCGACGATTTGACCAGATCGTAATACACGGCAGCCCTCTTTTGGCTGGTGTTTCCGCGCTCCTTGTTGTCCATAGGGAAATTACGACGTTGGAAGCGGCGAAAGCACTCTTTGCACGTTGTACTCGATGGAGCATCTTCGGCATACACTTCGTCTAGCAAACGATGCCTTCCGCGGCCGATTTCTGGGGCCGGGTTGAACTTCCGAACTTTGAATGCTCCGACGGTTTAAAATTCCGAATTTCAATGTTCCGAAATTCAAGATGGGGCCGGGTTGAAATTCCGAACTTTTATGTATCTTCAATAAACAATGAACAAAACAAAAAAAATTTCGAATATCTCTTTTTTTTCCTACAAAAAAAATCCTTGAAAAATGGCAAAAAAACAGGGGGCCACAGTGGTGTTCTGCCTTAAATGGTCAGAACGCTCAAAACTCCGGAAGAATAGTACCCCGAAAGATCAAAACTCCGAAAGAATTTTACACAAAAGTTTTACACCAAAACTCCGAAAATCTTAACACCGTCAACGTAATTTGGCTATGGAAGTTTTAAAATTTTCAATAAATCGATGAATTATTTCTAGAATTTTTTTTTATTGAGGGGTTAGGCCACTCTAGAGGCCAAAAGAATAGGCTTTTTGGGTTTTTTTTCAGAAAAACTACAAAATAAATCGAAATTACAAAAAAGGGCGTTTATCATACATATCAGTGACTGTATACTATAATTTTTTTCAAGCGATTAATTTCAAAATGGCGGCTGTGCAGCGTTTATCTCAAAACTGCATTTTTTAAGCTGGCCGGAAACATAACTCAGACAATTTTCAACCGATTCACTTGAAATGTTGAATAGATCTTGAGAAATGCATTGTCTATGGAAGTACGTAGGATTTTTTCATATTGCATTGTTCATTTGTTATTAACAATTATCTGACGAAATGTTTTACTTTCCAAAAATTCGCCTAAAAAATTACCTGAACTATCAAATTCTTAATTAACTATTTTCTTAACTATTTTCTACATGATTTAACTATTTTCTTACATGATTTTATATATAATTAAATGATCTACGAAAAAGGTCCTATGACATTTTTTTAAAAGTCAGATAGTTTCGCCAGAAAAGTAAAAAAATCTCTATATGTACTACACACTCAACTTTGACCTTGAATAACTTTCGAAAGAGTAGATTCATCATAAAACGGTGAGAAACCTTTTTTATAGAGCGTCCAATTCCCTACAAAAATCTGCCTCGAGCGTTATTGTACTGTTACCCGTTGGCGAGTTATAAAATTTAAGGCCTTAGGCCACTCTAGAGGCCGAAAAATCGGCTTTTTGGGTATTTTTTTCCAGACAAACTACAAAATAAATCGAGATTACAAAAAGAGTGTTTATCATACATATCAGTGACTGTATACAATAATTTTTTTGAACCGATTAATTTCAAAATGGCGGCTGTGCAGCGTTTATCTCAAGACTACATTTTTTAAGATGGCCGGAAACTTGAAAAATACATGGTCTATGGAAGTACGTAGGATTTCTTTTTTATATTGCATAGTTCATTTGTTATTAACAATTATCTGACTTTAGATTATCTGTATTTTTAGGCGAATTTTTCACTTTCCACTTTAGATGTGCGCCATTTGGCCAAAAATCAATATATCGAAAAAATCCTACGTACTTCCATAGACAATGTATTTTCCAAGATATATTCAACATTTCAAGTGAATCGGTTGAAAATTGTCTGAGTTATGTTTCCGGCCAACTTAAAAAATGCGGTTTTGAGATAAACGCTGCACAGCCGCCATTTCGAAATTAATCGCTTCAAAAAAATTATTGTATACAGTCACTGATATGTATTATAAACACCCTTTTTTGTAATCTCGATTTATTTTGTAGTTTTTTTGAGCAAAAAAAATCCCCAATAAGCCTATTTTTTCGGCTTGTAGAGTGGCCCAACCCCTTAAAAATGGCAAGCAAAGTTTTCTTCACGTTATTAGCATGGAAAATAGAAAATCGCGATAAGGAACCTTTCAATATTAATATTAAGGGCTCATATTTTCACAGGCGTCGTATTTCACTTCACTGGAACTACTGAATAGGGAAATCTGAAACAGAAAAATAGTCGAATTTTTCGAAATACCCTTATATCTATGTATATACATTGAATAAAAAATAAATATTGAAAAATAAGTACATAATGATGATAATAACGCAGGTACATAGAGAAGCGAAGCGGTGGTCCAATAATTCCAACCAACGATTATTTACAACCACCCATGTCCCCTATGATTGCACCTCGTACTTTTCGCTCATGCCATGCTACACACCAAGGTGAGATATGCGTTTACTCGTGTATATGTAGCTCCCGGTAGCGTCGGACATAGTTCAAATGAAGCAGCGGGTTACCGCAACATATATTCATATAGGTACGTATGTATTTACACATGTATATTTCGGAAAAAATATTTACGAGCTTTTGGCGTGAATTACGAAGTGTTCGATCCATGAAAGATTTACGAGAGAGAGAGGGAGAGAGAGAGAGAGAGAGAGAGAGAGAGAGAGAGAGAGAGAGAGAGAGAGAGCCTGATAATAAAACGCAATGATTCGACCATTTTACGCTCGACGGTATAAATTATTTCTCAAGAACGATACTCTCTTCTCTTTCATATAAATGAAGAACACAATATTGCCAATATCCGGGAAGAAAAGGAGAAAGGCGAAAAATCAATTCGTGACTTTTGCGTCTTTTCTGATTATTTGAAGAAGACGAAAGCACGGAATCTTTCGAAGCACCTGGTCGACAACTCTAATTATTTATTAATATGAATAACTAATATTGAATGAATAATAATAATTTATAATAAATAAATTATAATAATAAGTTATGGATAAATAATAATTCAGAATAAATAAGAATAATAATGAAACACATACACGGATACAAATAATATCACATTGCTATTGGACAGGATTAAATCATTTTGTGCACGATAATAAATAATTTTTTGCCAAAAATAAGGTAAAGCCCAAAATCTCGAAAACTGTGGGAGTTTTACTAAACTGCAATTCCAGCATATAGTAGGACATGATCTGACCTATCGACAGTTGCAGGATAATCTATTCATAACAGGATACCCTGTATATATATAAATGTATGCATTAAGGTAGCATAAATTTGAGGTCTATTTTTTTCTCTTTTTTCACCATCCAATTGTCTTCTTTAAAGAAAAATAAATTCATCGCGAAAGCTGCGAGCGTTCAAAAAATATTTAGAGGTCGCTCAAGCCTCTATTCAAATTTTCATTCAACAAATGAATTTCTCGTTCGTCCCCGTTACCCATGAATTTTACGCTTTATAATTTCAAAATTAACCTCGCGAAAGCTCTAGCCGGCCAATGAATATTTAGCTGTCGCTCAAGAGCTTCGAAATTTCCAATTTATGCCAATTTTTTTACTCTTCTCACTTATAAATTTGACGCTTTGCAAAATATCCAAAACAATTAATCCTTTTTTTCTTTAGAAACGGATTTTCTAAATTTACCTCACACTTCTAACCCAAGAATTATAATCTTTGTTCTCATAAAATAATTCCTTAAGGGGTTACCCCCACTTGCGATTTTGAAAAAATCGATTTTTTTTTATTGCATTTTTTTGAAGTATAAGTATCCGGGCCCTTACTTCTGTATGGGCCCGGAATAGATGACTCTATGTAGGTTTACAAAAAAAAATATTTTCTTCGTATAAACTGAAATTGAAACTTTAAACGCGTTTTTCTCAAAATAGCATTTCTGAAGTCGGTGACCAAGATTACTCGAACACTAATGAACCGATCTTCTTGAAATTTTGCAGGCTTATTTAATACATAAAAATGTAGTCTTTAATCGTTCGATTTGTTTTCGAAAAAAATGGCCGTTTTATAGCCAAAAAACGGCCGTTTTTTTTCGTTAAAATCGAACCATTAACTTTGACTGTCCGCCATTTTGTGAAAAATGAATATTTTTTAAAATCCTTCGATTAAAGACTAGTTTATACTTATATTTGACTAAATCCATCCGCATTTTTTTCAGATGATCCACTTCGCCGCAATGTTGGTCACCGCAAACCGTGTATATAAAAACATTATTTCATTGACGACCATTTGCCACTAAACAATGTAATATTTTTCAATAAAAAAATTACTGAAAGTTCTTCAAGATGTGTTCTTTAAGATGGTATAATGATCGATTAAAAAAGATTTGTAGTTTTCTTTTAAAAAATTCATGAAAAAGGCCTTTTTTTGCGCTACAAGTGGGGGTAACGCCTTAAAGCTCTTGTCTGCAAACAAAATTATGAGTCGTTTTATTCGTAAAACTGAAATGGCAGCTGTTTTCCGCGCATCGTAATGCCTCCCACAGTTGGTCTCGTTAGTCAAACTGCGGACCAATCGTAGCTGTACTCTGTGACGAGCGACGCCATAATACAATAAGACATAATAACACATATCGCCTAATTGCTGTTCGTTCCAAATTATTGTAAAACATTATTCAGAAAATGTAACACTTCGCTGTTTATTTTGTTTTTATGCTACAAGGAATTACAGTGAATGTGAGATTTTTTTTGGCGGAAATTGTAAATGTCGAAAACCTTGAGCGACCAGTAAATATTCATTGGCCAGTTAACGCTTTCGCGAGGGTAATTTAAAAATTATAAAGCGTAAAATTCATAGGTGAGAAGTGGACGAAAAAAAACCATTTTTTAATGAAAATTCGAATTTTCGGGAGGCTTCGGCGACCTCTAAATATTTTTCGCCCGCTGGCAGCTTCGGCGACAATTTTTTTTCTCTTCAAGGCCTTAGGCCACTCTAGAGGCCGAAAAAATAGGCTTTTGGGGATTTTTTTTAGAAAAGCTTCAAAATACATAGAGATGACAAAAAAGGGTGTTTATCATACATGTCAGTGACCGTATACGACCATTTTTTTAAGCCATTAATTTCAAAACGGTGGCTGTGCAGCGTTTATCTCAAACCTGCATTTTTTAAGTTGGCCGGAAACATAACGATTCCTAGGCAAATTTGACGATTTTTCCGTCCCATGACGATTTTTTAGGCAAATTTTTCACTTTCCAAAAATTTGCCTTAAAAATCGTCAGATAATTGTTAATAACAAATGAACTATGCAATATAAAAACAAAATCCTACGTACTTCCATAGACAATGTATTTTTCAAGATATATTCAACATTTCAAGTGAATCGGTTAAAAATCGTCTGAGTTATGTTTCCGGCCAACTTGAAAAATGCAGTTTTGATATAAACGCTGCGCAGCCGCCATTTTGAAATTAATCGCTTAAAAAAAATTATATTTAGTCACTGATATTCATGATAAAGACCCTTTTTTGCAATCTCGATTTGTTTAGTAGTTTTTCTGAAAAAAAATCCCCAAAAAGCGTATTTTTTCGGCCTCTAGAGTGGCCTAACCCTTTTAAGTTGATAATTGGATGGCGAGAAAAAGGAAAAATATTGAAGCTCAAATTTGTGATACCCCACTATATATATATATATATATATATATATATATATATATATATATATATATATATATATGTATATGTATATATATATATATATATATATATATATATATATATATATATATATATGTATGTATGTATGTATGTATGTATGTATGTATTCGAAAGCCCCAAAGGTGTGACTGGGTGAACGATTTGGACGAATCGCAGGACCTCCTGTTTTGCTCTCTCTCTTCCTCTCTGTACTCTTTCTGTCTTTCAGATCCGAGAGACGGCGTGTCTCGTGGTCTGGGACAAGATGCGGATCCCCATGCGATAAGAATCTGTCACCTCTCTGAATCACTGCTGTCTCTCTCTCTCTCTCTCTCTCTCTCTCTCTCTCTCTCTCTCTCTCTCTCTCTCTCTCTCTCTCTCTCTCTCTCTCTCTCTCTCTCTCTCTCTCTGTGTGTGTCTCTCGCTGCTCCTGTTGCTTCGTGTGACACCCCGAGATTCCACTCTTGTCTCCTTAATGCCTCACGACAAGATACTTGCCACCAGATTAAATGCCGGAGCAAAGTTTCACGAGTCACTCGTCTCGAAGCCCACTGAGGTGGGTAAGGTACATAGGTATAGCTACGATACACGCGATAAGCGCGTGTATACGCGCCACCGAATCACGCCGTTCTTTAATCCTCTTTCCTTCATTCCGATGTCTACCTACGATACGACCGATCGTTCTTTTTATCACCTTTTTTCTTCTTCTCGGATTGCGCTTTGTCCGAATAGCGCGTTGTTTTTCTGCCAATTAACGGCTCTGCGTAAGCCCAAGCGAGAGGTCGATATTCAATATTTTCTCCTGGTGAGGGTATCGAGATTAGGAGGTCGGAATTTTACAGAACATTGATGCGTAGTCTTGTCAGGTTTGAGGTTTTTTTAAATTGAAAAACATAGATAAACAATGGAGTTGTGATTATTTGAAGAACGTGTCGACGTTGCTGCAGGGCCAAGAGGTTTAGGTGCTTCTGGCAACTAGACTCATTTTGAAAGAAAAATGAAGCAATGTAATTTCAGTATAATAGTGAATCTTTCGTATGATAGGGTGGTATTTCGAAATTTTGAAAATTACGAAAATGCGAAGCTGTAGAAAAAGAAGTTTGATTTTTGAGCAAAAAAACAACTTTAATCATTAGTTATTAACAAATGGATCAACATATTAGAAAATCATCCGATCATACGGTAGAAAATGTTATACACCACGCTCTCTTCGAATTTAAAGTGACTTGGACGAATAGATTTTAATGAAAAAAAAGTTCCCGGTAGCGCAGTGAGGGTCTGACGCTTCAAAAAAATTGTCAAAGGTCGCTCAATTTGTGACATATTCATAAAAATCTTTCTTTCAAATTAAAGTTAAGACCCTAGACTATAAAATTGCACAATGAAAAAAATCGTAATTTCAAAATGTCAAGCCCATGCAAGCTCCTTAAGAAGAAACAACCTTCACCATGCTCTTCTTCTAATTCTCTCCAACATTTTTTTTCCTTGCCAGGTGATCTCAACTATGGTTCTTTTTTTTGCGACTTGTATACTCGCCCAAACCCAGCAGTGGGAATTTCCTCGGAAAGGGACTCGAAAAAACCGAGACTTTTATCTCGAAGGTCTCACTAGACGTTTTTTTCTTTTTAAAAAATTGTTCGGCAAGGTTATTCAGCTTTTCGTAATGTGGTGCAGCTTGAGGTAAATGCGCTGTAGCTCTAGCAGTACAGAGCTTAAATTGAAACGACTAATTTTAAAAAATATATATATTTCTAGACATTTAGGTAAAAAAAAAAATATTTTTAGTCAGACTTACGCATGTATCTGCTTTTAAAAAATTGCAAAAATGTGTCCAGATTGCTCTATGGCAGTAATAAATTGCTGATTGATATAGAACCAGAGCATAATATATATATAAATATTCTGCTAGATACATATTGGATATATTACAATTCCACGCCATTTCAGCGAGCCCGTAAACCCGACCATTTTTGGTTTTCCTGATTTTTTTTTGTAAAATTGTACTCTTTGAAAGGAATATCCACACCAATTTTTAGATTTTTATCTTTTCTCTTTTCGGATTTATAATTTTCCAAAAATGTCGATTTCAGTATTTTTGGAAACGTTGACATTGATAATCGATCATTTTTTTCATATTTTAAAGAATACTTCCGTTGAAAAATATGAAGAAAATTATCGATTATCAAGATCAACGTGTTTTTTGCTTCTAAAGTAAAAACAATTCAAAAAAAGATGATTGCCTTTTTTTTATCTTTCCAAAAAATTATCTAAAATAGAGTGAACCATTCTATGATTCTTACGACTAGTCTCATCGTGGGTCCATTTTTCCTTCCAATTTTTTTCGAATTAATCATTTTTTTAAACGATTTTTATCATTTTAATGTCAAATAATGCTATTAATGATTTTGTGATTTCCAATTCGGCTTCGACAGGCCAGAAGCGATTTACTTTTCATTTGTACTGAATTTAACAACAACAAAGTGATTTTGTACAACAGACTTTTTTTTCGTTAAGGCGTTACCCCCACTTGTAGCGCAAAAAAGGCCTTTTTCATGAATTTTTTTAAAGAAAACTACAAAACTTTTTTAATCGATCAATATACCATCTTAAAGAACACATCTTGAAGAACTTTCAGTAATTTTTTTATTGAAAAATATTACATTGTTTAGTGGCAAATGGCCGTCAATGAAATAATGTTTTTATATACACGGTTTGCGGTGACCAACATTGCGGCGAAGTGGATCATCTGAAAAAAAATGCGGATGGATTTACTCAAATATAAGTATAAACTAGTCTTTAATCGAAGGATTTTAACAAATATTCATTTTTCACAAAATGGCGGACAGTCAAAGTTAATGGTTCGATTTTAACGAAAAAAAAAACGGCCGTTTTTTGGCTATAATACGGCCATTTTTTTTTCGAAAAAAAAATCGAACGATTAAAGACTACATTTTTATGTATTAAATAAGCCTGCAAAATTTCAAGAAGATCGGTTCATTAGTGTTCGAGTAATCTTGGTCACCGACTTCAGAAATTCCATTTTGAGAAAAACGCGTTTAAAGTTTCAACTTCAGTTTACACGAAGAAAATATTTTTTTTTTGTAAACTTACATAGAGTCATCTATTCCGGGCCCATACAGAAATATGGGCCCGGATACTTATACTTCAAAAAAATGCAATAAAAAAAATCGATTTTTTCAAAATCGCAAGTGGGGGTAACGCCTTAAATTCAGCCCAAATAAAAAATCTAAGGATTTCGAATTATCATGGTAAGTATGATTTTTGGAAAATTTCCCGAAATAAGGTATTAACTCGTTCGTAATGTTCAAATAGACAATAATTTGTGACTAAAAACTTATTTGCGCCTTGGCTCAATGTGTATTCAATCGACAAACACCAATACAATCATCTGTATCCACACAATTAACTAAATGGGACGTATTGAATAATTAAAAACTGGTCAAAAAATAAAGTTATCTCTTACGTTAATGATATTAAAAAAAATAGCCCTAACGTAAGAGGTAAACGAGTTGTGACCTAATTTCAGAAAATTTTCCAAAAATCATACTTACCATGCAAACTCGAAATCCTTAGACTTTGGACTAACGTAACCTAGGCTGGATATCTTCCTGACGAGGTAACCTATCACCCCCTTAAGGCTTTGCATCGACCTTCCTAACACCCACTATATATCGAGCTGTAATATTAATTTAATAATAATTATTAATAATAACGAAGAAAGTAATGTTAATTTAATAATAAATAATACTTAACTTATTTTGATTTACTAATAAAAAATATCATTTATATGCATATTCGTATCGCGATATTAGCTCACAATCTATTGCCCTCCTTATCGGCATCAAGAGAAGGCGGAAAATCCGAGCTGCTTCACGACTCGTCAAAGTTCATTTGAGGGAATGCACCCAAAAATTCTCTTCGCCTGGGCATAGTCGCGCGAGAGCAGGATAAAGAGAGCGATGCGTTCGAGGCGACTGGGTGAGTGGGTGACTGATTTTTGGTCCGTTTTGCTGCTGCTGCTCTATGGGCATTGTCGTCGTTTCACAAAGAGATATACGACTCTTCGTTCCTAGAAACAGTTTGGATTCCCATCGGGAATGAAAGAGAGAGAGAGAGAAGGAGAGCGGGAGACCTGAACGAAAGATCGTTATTATAGCTTCATACCTGAAGATCTTGGCCACAACGCATCAAGATTTCACCCTCATCCCAATTTGTGAAATTCCTTGTTTTTCTTTATTTATTTCTTTTACGTACAATCCTGTTCCACGCAACGTTCGTCATTCTCTTCGTTCAAAGCGTTTTTGTTAATCGATGAAACCGAATCGAAGATTTATTATGAACAAACAAAAATATTTAGTTACAAATAGACAGATAAATACTTTTTAAATAAATAATTACAATGCAATTTCATTGAATAATTCGGTCTCACAAAATATCCAATTAATTCAAATTTAAAAAGCATATAAATGCATTCAGTTCATGTTAATAGCTTTTTTGTTAGTTACTAGACGATATTAATTAGGCCTTGATTAAAATAAATAAATGAATATATTTTAAAGAAATAATTACGATAATGGAATTTTATTACAAAATTTGATTTCTCGAAATACTTTAATAATTCGAATTAAAACTCAAATAAATGCATCTAGTTCATGTCAGTATTTTTGTCATCAGTACTAGACGGTATTAAATCAATCTTGATTTAAATAAATGAATAAATATATTTGAAATAAATAGTTACAATAATGGAATTTCATAGGAAAAAATTGATTCAACGAAAAATGTAGCTAATCAAATTTTTTTTAATCAAATAAATGCATTTAGTTTATACCAAAAGCTTGTTTTGTAAGTTACGAAATGATATTTAAGAAAAATGGATTTATAAAAATTAATAAATATATTTGAAATAAAAGACTTCCACACTGGAATTCAGTACGAAAAACTTGAGGCTCCAAAAAATGTAAGTAATTCAAATTCAACAAACCAGATAAACGAATATACTGCATGTCAATCGGTTTTTCCCCTAAACTTTCGATTTAATCCTCGTGTCACTGGGTACGCGTACTGTCACTGTAAAAACCGTAGACGCGAGTCGAAACTCGAAAAATGTTTTTTTTTCTCACCAGGAGTTTGCTCCTTTTTATCTATTAATCCGAGATTTTCTTCGTGTGTATGTAAATATATAAATATAGTATGTATACATTTTTTTTATTTGTACAAATAGACACGCGGCTATACGTAGGACGTGTATACAGATGTATCCTGTATATATATATGTGTGTATATATTTATACATGGGAGAATGAGTATAGAGTATAGAGAGGCAAGGAACGATGGACGCGGGGCCCGATTTCTTTTGGGCATTGAGGCCCTCTTGGTCATAAATAATGCCGAATGTTGGGCCCCATAAGTCAGGTAGATTCGGTGTCTGAATATCGGAGAGAACGAGCGAATGAGAGCGAGAGAGAGGAGGAAAGAGAGCGAGAGAGTTATATAGGGAGGCTGCGAGACTCTATACGTCTGATCTAGTGTCGCAGTGGTCGTGTATGAAAAAAAAAATATATATATATATAAATACCGGGTGACAATTTTTAAGGGGCTATACCAATGGGACACTTTCAAAAAATCGATTTTTTTCGCCTTTTTTGACAGTTTATACTTTTAAGAATATTCTGTAAAAAATTCATTTCATTTCAAATTTCATTTTATCTTGCAAAAATCGATAGTTAAATCTTTAAACGCGTTTTTGTCGAAATGAGATTTTTCAAATTAGCTGACATTGTAAGTCAAAGAGCAATTGTCCGATTAACTTGAAATTTGAACTGAGTACTCTTGAATATATTTACTCCAAAATGACGTAGGATATTTTTCATTGGATGAAAATTGACGATTTGGCATTGGAAAAAACGACCATTTTTTAGGCAAGAAAACAGACTTTTTTTTCATAACTACGCTATTTTGTTAGATTTTGATAGTTTTCGAAAATCCTACTCCATTGTACAGGAAATACCGTCCAGTTGAACGACATTTTTTCCTATTTCGGTTTCAGCTACTCAATCGGCCGGAATCATGTCAGCAGTGGAGGCCCTTTTTTTTGGCGCCTCCGAAGGCAGTGCATAAGTCGCTTGAATCTCAATATTTTTCTATAGAAAAATTATGTAATTTAGGTCAAATATAGCCAAATATAATCTTAATTTTCCGAAACATTTAATTGAGTGCTTTTCTCCCCAAAAAATCCCGAAAATAACCTAAATTTTCAGCGTTCGCACTGGTATAGCCCGTTAAGGAGAGATATTCACCTAGATGGTCGAGGTCGAGGATTTAGAAGCTATGAACATTCCGTCGACTGTAGAAGACCTACACTATGGGCCTGGTATCGATGATTCCAGGTAAGTTGACAAATTTCATGATTTATTCATTCCCAAATTTTCGAACGCGTTTTTCTCAAAACCACATTTTTCAAATCGGTACCCAAAATTTCTCGAAAACCAATGAACCAATTGCCTTGAGGTTTTTTGTGGTTATTTTATACACCATTATCTAGTACTTGTCATAGGATTTTTTTTCCCGTTACTCAGTTTTTGTTTTATAGGCGAAATAATAACTAATTTTCGGCCCAAAAATCACTATTTATGTTCAAACGTCCGCCATTTTGTCATAAATCGATATTTTCAAAATCGGCTATGGCAAGTACTATAGTATATAATTTAATAATCTTTTTGGTTTTTTTTTCATCATCATACAATATCCTTGTATATTTTTGATATTTTTAAATAAAGAAAACTAAACCTATTTTTGATTGTCTATACTTTTAGATAATTAAAACCTCAATCCGAAATTTCAAATAGTTCTTCTTGAAAAAATTGACAAAAATGACCTTTTTCCGGCTCCTAGGTGGATATCTCCCCTTAAGTGTCTATGTGTTTTTTTGAGGATTTGGCAGGAAAATTTTGCGACCGGGAAAAATCTATAAATATCTTAGTAATGCTTTTTCGAGTCCTCATCGAAAAAAAATATAGCGAATTTTTGTGATGAGTAGTATTTGCCAAAAACATGAGCAATCTGAAAAAAAATCCATTTTGAGTTAAACAAATAGAGATCATAAAATTCCAAATGCGAAATACTCGTGAAAAAAACTTTTTTCAATGGAATTACATTCCATTCGTCCAGTTCAACATGCAACTTCGATCATTTTTTATTTCCAACGACGGAATGCAGGAAAAAAGTTTTTTAAGAGTGCTTCATATTCCGAATTCGATTATCTTTATTCTTCTCCACTCAAAATCGAATTTGATTTTTGTTCAGAATGCTCAATTTTTTCTGGCAAATACTACTCACTATACAACAACGCTATATTTTTTCGAAAAGACTAGAAAGCACACTGAAAGGCATTTTTTTCTTAGTGGCAAAGTCTTCGCGCAAGACCTTTAAAAAACGCATAGCCACCTTATAACCGTCACCCTGTGTATAAAGATGGTTTTGGAGAGATTTGACTGTGAGGACTGTCCCCGTTGCCAATTGGGCTCATACTCAACATCATGCCAACTCCAATGTCTTGAAAATCACTTTTGGATAGACGTGTGCACATTTCTATAAAAAAGATCGAAGACCACCTTCAATATATACATACATATGGATATGTTTATTTTAAGATGGTCTTCGAGTTTTTTTTTGAAATACACGTACACATATCTTTATACATGTGTATATTGCTGTTTGGAATACTGGTGGTTTACAGAGTCACGCCCTGAACTGTCGCTGCACAATGAGAACAAGCAAAACGGACGAGAAAAGGAGAAAGGAATCGAGAGGTATAAAGAGAGCGAGGGAGAGAGAGAGAGAGAAAGAGGGAGCGAGGGTGTATGGGAAAATGGGCCTCTCGTCTTACAGGTGTAATATATTTATATTCCCCGGACATCTTTATAATCTGTTAACCTCGAAGGAAAATAACGAATCGATTCTCGGATTCCCTCCCCACCCCTTACTCATACATGCTGAGCGTTTCTACTCATACCTTACCACAAAAATTTATCTCATCCGCATCGCGACGGGTATACCGCGATTTTATTATTTCCATAAATCGGTGGGACTCAGTCAAGTGTATACACACACACACACACACACACATATACACATGCGTGTATATATATATGTATGTATGTATGTATGTGTGTATGTATACACTAGGGTGGTCCAAATTTGAGCTCTATTTTTTAATTTTTTTCACCATCAAATTATCGTCGTGGAAGAAAACAAAAATTGTCGCAAAATCGGCGAGCGGTCAATAAATATTTAGAGGTCTCTCAAGCCTCCCAAAAATTCAAATTTCCATTAAAAAGTCGATTTTTTTTCCATTCAAGAGCACGAAATTACAAATTTTCGCCAACTTTTTTTTACTGATCTCACTCATAAATTTAATTTACGCTTTGTAAAATTTTAAAACAATGAATCGTTTTTCTTTAGAAACATATTTTTGAATTGTATCGGGTTAGACGTGTGAGGTAAATAAAAAAAAACCGTTTCTGAAGAAAAAATCATTCATTTTTTGAATATTTTACAAAGTGTTAAATTTATGAGTGAGAAAAGAAAAAAAAATCGCCACAATTGAAAATTTCGAAGCTCGTTAGCGACCACTAAATATTCATTGGCCGGTTAGAGCTTTCGCGAGCTGAATTGAACAATTATGAAGAGTAAAATTCATGGGTGAGAAGTGAGCGAAAAAAATCGATTTTTTAATGAAAACTTGAATTTTTGGGATTTGTTTTTCTTTAAAGAAGATAATTGGATGGCGAGAAAAAGGAAAAAAAATAGAACTCAAATTTGGGCCACGCTAATATACATACAAGGTGACCTGAAATGTGACGGCCAAAAGGGAAATCTAGATGCCTCGTATGAATACCTATCCGAATCACCCCCATCTATGTTCTACGATATTTTTTGCTTTTTGAAGAAAAAGCATTTTAAAAATTTTTCTGCTTCCTGTATGGAATTTCTTCGGAATTTTTTTCACTTGTGTTATTGCAACGAAGGGCACTGTTAAGGGAGTACACCACTGTGACAGGCCGAAAAAGGTCTTTTTGTCCGATTTTTTTTTCACTAGATTATTTGGTTGGGATTTGGAGAAAAAGTATGTTATTAAGGCCTAAGGCCACTGTAACGGTCCAAAAAAAAAGGTTTTTTCACGAATTTTTTGCTTCCAAAATTGAAGATAATTGAAAAAAAACTTTTAAGGGTGTTATCGGGCATACATTAAACTTTATTATCAAATTTTTTTACAGCAAAAAAAAAACAAAATGGCGGTTCCACAGCTATCTTCCCGGGGCATGTTTTGCTTGCAGGGCTCCGCGGCACGCAGCACCACTGGTGCACTTTTGAATCTAGAACAAAAAAAAAACCATCAATCTAGAGGGTTATAGCTAGAGAATGTCGATCGCATTTTAAAAAGTATCAATTTTTGTGGATTTGGCGTGCGTTTGAAAAAAAAAATTGATTTTTGACGAAAAAAACGGCTAGTTTTTTGTTAATAAAAAATCAATAAATAAAGTTATTGAAAATCCCGATCGACATTCTCAAGATAATGTTAATGTTCACATCTGGTCAAAATTTCAAGTAAAAAAAATGAAAATTGTTCGAGTGATGCTGCGTGCCATTTTGAAAAACCGTATTTCGAGAAAAACGCGTTTAAAGTTTTGCAAATAGTTTTTTATTGGAAAAAATAAAAAAAAGAAGGTAAAAAAAAATTTACCGTTAGTCTGCAATCCCAGCACCATACATTTGTCCTTCGATGGCCAAATTTTCGTCTGGCAAAATTTACAGTGGCCTTACCCCTTAAGCATACATTAACCTTATGTCGTGTAAATTTTTATTGAAAGAAATTAGAAATTGCCAACGTTATGAGGTATAATGGAGCCACTGTATAAAAAATGTGGTCCAACGGCTGGATCGATGACTTGACAATGGTTGGTCTGAAAAATAAAAAAACTTTCATTATCCACATAAAATGCAGCTCTTGTTGTAAGTAGTCACCTTTTGGGAAAACATATTCACAAAATTGGCGGTGTTCTAACAAAAGTGTACGTTTGGCAAAATTGTTACTTATATTCGGGGCCGTAAAAAATACTAAATTTAAAAATTAAAAAACTGCTGCCTACCAAGATAGGTATGGCGATTGCGGGAATTTTGTTTCTTTTTTTAATTGAAAATCGAACGATCATAGCTGCAGTAACGATTCCGGCCAGATCGAGAAAAGTCGTTACGAGAAAGACGCGATTGAAAGTGTTAGTATACGTAAATTGTTGGGCTACCATGCTCTCACTAAATCGTATGTAACTTGGTCAATTTTCAATATATTGACTTGAAATTATTCAACATCCCAGATAGACGGATGTACCTCATATTGGCATCATATGTACATCATCACTGCGGCATAGAAAGTCTCACAGCTGTCTATCCCTGATGAGTACTCCCGTTGAAGTGATATGGTATACTTATATGGGTATACTTCCAATCTTACATTAAAAGTAATACTTATAAAAATAATTTCAGTCTCAATGACTCCCAATAGCTTAAAAAAATGCCAAGAGAAAAAAAATAAAAACCCCTGTCATAGGGAAGCTCGAAATATAAATTAAGAAATCCTTTTTTCTCGAAAAGCAAACAAGATCGTAGAACATACATGGGGGTAATGCGGAGGTATTGATGCGAGGCATCTAGATTCTCCTTTTATTTTGGACGACACTTTTTGGGCCACTCTGTATCTATATATATGTATATATATTTATATATATGAACAAACGAAATGTCGGATTCGTATCTCGTAAGATTTTGTGACGCTTCACGTGTTTTTTGTGG
>OX101790.1:46796428-46836346 GCA_944452715.1 Ophion slaviceki
TTTCCTTTTTCGCCATCCAATTATCTTCTTTAAAGAAAAAAAAAACATTCTCGCCGAAGCTGCGAGTGATCAACAAATATTTAGAAGTCGCTCAACCCGCCCAAAAATTCAAATTTTTATTAAAAAGTTGTTTTTTTGGTCCACTTCTCATCGATGAATTTTACGCTTTATAATTTTTAAATTATCCTTGCAAAATCTCTAGCCGGCCAATGAATATTTAGTGGTCGCTCAAGGTTTTCGAGGTTCACAATTTCCGCTAAAAAAATAAATCTCGCATGCACTATAATTCCTTGTATAGCAAAAAAAAACAAAATAAACAGCGACGTGTTACATTTTATGAATAATTTATTATAATAATTTGTAACAAACACCAATGAGACGATATGTGTTATTATGTATTATTGTATTATGGCGTCATTCGTCACAGAGTACATCTACGATTGGTCTGCAGTTTGACTAACGAGAGCAGGTCTGGGACGCATCTTGATGCGCGAAAAACATATGTCATTTCGGTTTTGCGAATAAAACGACCTATAATTTTGTTTACGGACAAGAGATTTAAAGAATTATTTTATGAGAACAAAAATTATAATTCTTGGGTCAGAAGTGTGAGGTAAATTTGAAAAAATGATTAATTGTTTTGAAAATTTTACAAAGCGTCAAATTTATGAGTGAGACGAGTAAAAAAAAATTGGCGAAGATTGGAAATTTCGAAGCTCTTGAGCGACCATTAAATATTCATTGGCCAGCTGAAGCTTTCACGAGGTTAATTAAAAAATTATAAAGCCTTAATTATGAAATTAAAAAATTCATGGGTGAGAAGTGGATGAAAAAAAATCGATTTTTTAATGAACATTTGAATTTTTGGGAGGCTTGAGCGACCTCAAAATATTTTTCTACCTCTCGGAGCTTCCGCAATTTTTTTTTCTTCAAAGAAGATAATTGGATGGTGAGAAGAAGGGAAAAAATACAGCTCAAATTTGTGCCCCCTGATAAATACATAACCGACACTGGTTGATGGGTGGTTGGGATTCAGCTCCAAAGGTACTTCGAGTTAAGGCCTTAGGCCACAGTAACTAGTATAAAATCCCCTGCGAATTTAACATTTATTTCGTATGAAAAAGTGATTCACTCATAAAATTAATTACACATCTATTTAGTATGAATATCAAGCTGTCAGAAAATATATATATACATATTTTTCGGTTTACAAAATGGCCGACTACTCGAAACTTCTCGAAACAGCTTTTCCCAATTGGCGTAACAAATAACTTTAACACTTTTCACTCGATTTACTTCAAATTTAAAAGTTATGTTCCTCATTGCATTTCGCAGAGACGTACGTACGGAATTTCTGATTAATCGAAAACTTTTCATTTTATGAGCACTTTATGAGCAGTCATAACGAAATTTTTCACTGAAAATTCATTTCTTAAGTTCAAATACCTACAACTTTTGAATAAAACAATATTTTTTAAATTCCGTACGTACTGCTCTAGGTATTCTAATGTAGATTGACGAGAATTTTTGTTTTTTGTTTTAGGTAGAAAATTGTGGATGCTAAACGTCACGCCGCGGAGCGCCTAAAAAAGGAAATATTAGTGGTCGGCCATTTTTTACATAAATATATATATATATATATATATATATTTTCTAACAGCTTGAAATTCATACTAAATAGATGTGTAATTAATTTTATGAGTGAATCACTTTGTAATACGAGAAAAAATTGTTGAATTCGCCCATGATTTTATACCCTTACTGTGGCCTAAGGCCTAAGGCCTTAGTAAGTTTTTGCTTTCTATTTTTCCCAAATTGGAAACTGTTACGTCTTGTTTTTTTTCCAACTTCACCTTTTTCCATAATGACAATTTTAGATAGTTGATTCCATGATATTCAATACTTTGTGTATGTGAAGTGTCTATTCAAAACATTAATCTCAATGAAATAGTACACTGCACTTTTTTTAAACCATATAATTTATAGATTGGCATGATCATAGAAAACATCTAAAATTTGAAACAATCAAGAATGAACTTTTTTAATTTAAAAAAATAATAAAAGGAAAAATCTTACCACGATGCGTTTTGCGGAAAAAACGCTAAACTAATCATATTCTTTAACGAAAAAAAGATGGAAAATCATAAAGGTCGAACTTTGAAAAATTCGTGGATTTGCCAAAAAAACTAAAAAAATATATCGAAGATAACTGGATATTTTTTCAATATTTTTTTTATTATAAACTACAATTCAAAACACAAAATTCAAAAAAGATAATTTTACTTGGTCAATTTTTCATAAAGTTATAACCATTTGAAAAAAGAACGTCGATTTAAAAAAAAATAGTACTTATTTCCGATTGTGTAAAAAAAATTGAAAAAACTCACACAAGCGTTTTTGAAAAGAAAACCATAACATATTTAAATTTCGGCCAAATCAAAAGGGGTCAGGCCGGAAAGTGGTCGATTCGGCATGGAATGGCCCATATGTACATTGCAATACGCCCACACGTGTGCATACGCTTATCTACGAGGCGCATTACAGCCTGTTTCGTTCATCGCAATCTCGAATCGTGACGATACATAAGAAATGAGGACGAGCATGAGCGAGGAAATCCAAGTAGGCGGTTTTAATTGTCGATCTGGCGTAAAACACACACCGATACAGATGTGTATATATATATATATATACATATACAGGGTGTCCCAGAACTCAACGTCAAGCCGAAACGGGGTGACAGGATTGATTGTAACCATCATGAGAAAAATCAGAAAAAAATCTATTTTGAAAATTTTAAATTCATAGTTTAACAAAAAACAGTCTTAATTCTAGGAAACTTGGGGCAATTGTGTCATTATTTTTTACTGTGATTCTAGAAATGTTATTTAGGGTTACGATTCCAAAGTTTAAATGAACAAAAATAATAAAAATTAACCACAATAACCGAAAAATGGTTACAGTTTGACCAAATTTCTAGGTTTTTCTTAAATGCCCAGATTTTTTTTCTGATTTTTCTCATGATGGTTACAATCAATCCTGTCACCCCGTTTCGGCTTGACGTTGAGTTCTGGGACACCCTGTATACATATATGCATGTATGTATACAGGAACGGAAAGGAACGAGGTCACCGGAAGTACAGTAACTTCGGCTGAAGCCGATCCTATTACGCGACCGGAAAATTAATTGCCCCGCTTTTGCATACGTACACACGTGTGTGAATCACGTAATTCTCCGTTACCAATATCACGCTGCGTCTTCGTTGTTCTTCCCTCGCCGAACAAAATATTTTTTTTAAAGACCCTTCGCTGTCATTCTCTGCCTCTACATCGATTACCATTACTAATAACAATCAGTGGTAATAACGACAACAACAATAATAATAATCCACGATGACACCTGTATACCAAGAATTTATTTTATTATCAACAACGACGACAATCACGACAACAATGACGACGCTAACAATAATACCAACAATCGTATCACCCTTACCGATGAAACGACATTTTCGCCGATTCATGAAAAGTCATTTTCATGATTTTTCGACTTCCATCCCAATCGGATAAAATTCACACGGAAATCGTCGGACAGCCATTACCGATTTGACGCGAGAATGTGTCTGCGAATTTGACGTGCGAGTCTTGTGTGAGAAAGAAAAAGGGAAAAAAAATCAAACCCCGCAGGTCATTTGTTCCGGAGGCGTTAAAATGCAAATTCCTGACCCAATTTCGAGAGCCCTCGTAAAATCGTGACGTCTATATACTACATTCGAAGGTCCGGGGGCGCAGCTTGCGAAATCGGCGGCGAATCGTGCATAAAGGGCATACACGGAAACACGAATATACACACGGGTGTGTGTATCTATATATACATATATACATACGTATATATATATATATATATATATATATATATATATATATATATATATATATATATATATATATATATAGGGTGTCCTGTTACGAATGGATAATCCTGCAACTGTCGATAGGTCAGATCATGTCCTACTACACACTGGAATTTCAGTTTCGTAAAAGTCCTACGGTTTTCGAGATTTAGGGCTTTATGTTTTTTTTTTTCAAATCATCTGATTTTGGTTTTTTGCGTGCCATTTCTACACATGATATGAATCAACAATAACTAAGCAACTGTTTAAAGCAATTGTCACGATATGCGTAGTACATTTTTTTCACACCGCAGGCTATCAAAGTCAGATGTTCGAATAGGTTTGTGTGAAAATTCTGCGTAGTGTCTTTTTTTCATAAAGTTTCCCTAACATTTAAGGCGAAGTAGTAGCTCTACCACGTGACATATGAGTGCGAGAGAGATAGTTGAAATTTTCGAATAGAGATTTCTCAGAGAAGAATCATATTTCGGACAAAAGGAAATCATCAAGCTCTGCATTAGGAAAGGCTCCAGAGCCTAATGCTTTGTTTTTCCTAAAAAATAAACCATCTATGAGGAAATTGGGTTGGAAAATTTGTGAGGTTATGTTGACCTTGTACATGCCCTTAAGGTTGAAAAGAAGGCTTTTCTAGATCAAACAAGTAACCAAGAGTAAAAAAAACGGGTAAAAAAAGTTATCATTTGTAGGAGTGGAATGCGAAAAACCAATTGAATTTAAAAAAAATCGTATGGAATTAAAAAAAAAGTCGTATGGAAAAAATCGTCTTGAATAGTTGCTTTCTCTATTGCATACAAAATGGTTCGATTTTTTTTGAGCTATGGCAAAAAGGAATTTCATTCCAATGGTATACTTAAGGGGTATACTTAAGGGGTAAAAGTAAAAAGTCCTAAAGGGGTATACTTAAGTATAAAGTATACTTAAGGGGTAAAAGTAAAAAGTCCTAAAGGGGTATACTTAAGTATAAAGTATACTTAAGGGGTATACTTAAGTGTAAACTCCAGTGGTATACTTAAGGGGTTAGGCTACTGTGAAAATGGAGAACACTCGTTCGTCGCTTAAGGTAACTCAAATTGAAGAGGAAGGTCTACCATATGGCGCTAGAATTCTACATTGAAGATAAACTCATGATTAGAACGATGGAACTGCTAGTCAAACCTTAAATTTGTTTTTTTCGAAACTATGCTTTTCAGAACGGCGTACGCGATTTCTCGATATCAAATGAAAGGATTGTCTTGAAATTCGGTACACTTTTTCAGTGTGATAGTAGTTTGGTCTTAACAGACGCGTTCCTTCTCAACCTTTGTTTTCATCAATTAAGGGGCCAGTCCACTTTGGAAATTTGAAAAAATCGAAAGCAAGCAAGTCTTGAAAAAAAAAACGACGATGATGAGCAAAATCAGAAGGGATTCTGTACGATGCAGGAATTGCCGATTGAGTTTAGGTAAGTTTTTCATAGTACAAACTTCAAACGCGTTTTTCTCGAAACAGCGTTTTCAAAATTAAGCTCCATTGTATCTCGAAAACTAATAAACCGATTCTCTTGAAATTTGAATCACATGTTGTAAACATGATTCGCAACAAGATGACCCTCGATGGTTTTAAAATTTTAATTTTTACTCTTTTTTTTCGAAAAACTGCGAAAAAAAACGCTTTTTCAAAATACTTTTTGCGTTTTTCGTCTGCCATTTTTTTATTTTTTGACAAAACTTTATATCCTTTGATTTTGTTTGTATCAGACAAGCCGTTACCGAGTTGTGATGGAGCTACCTAGCCCACCTATTTTTGCGGCGTTACGTTAAACTATAGTTTTTGCACATAAGTATAGAAAAAATTAATTAATTTTTTTTATCTATTTCAAGACTTTATTTATCAAGCCGAACAACTTTTATATTTACCTTTTATAAAATCCTCAAAAAAACATCGCGAAAATAGCCTTTTTTTGTGGCTCCAAAGTGGACTTAATAACATAGCCCCTTAATAACAATGATGATGTCACTTTCCTCGAAAAATCGAAAAAATTGAAATTAAAATTGTTTTCTTCATAACCTAAATACGATAACGAAAATAACCCCGGTCAAGTTCTATACAATATTATTTATTATAAGAAAAAAGTCGCTTTTCGTATTTCAAATTAGCCGAGTGGGCAAAATCCAGTACCCCGTGGAGCCCCTCACGTTCAACGGGTCACCGCAAGAATGCTCATAACTTTTTTAATTATTAATATTTTTCATGAAATTCGCTATAAAACTTTGTTAATGTACACACAAATCAACGTCCAAATGATTTTTGAATCATTTTACTTTTCAAAATTCATTTTTTCAACTAACCCTCATTTTTGGGTCGTTACAGAAGCCTAACCTCAGTGAAAATAATGTCTCTAAGAGGTCCCTAAGAGAAAGAAACTATTCCAAACTACTTTGATACCAGAAAGATTCAAAAAAAAGTTCCACTTTCGAAAGCTCAACAACAAGATCATGCAAGGTGAGGGATTTTACGAAATGAAAAAAAATAACATCGAAAAATCTTCAATACTTCGGGGTTTTTACTCAGGGCCATTTTTCATATTCTAGTAGGTCATGATTCGGTCTATCACCCCCCTTAAGTATGCAGTCGTATTACAAGACACCCTATATATGTATATATATTTATGTATATATATATATATATATATATATATATATATATATATATGCATGAAGAGATAAAGTGTTTCGCGATGCGATATCTTCGGAGGTGTCTTCCGGGCTGACGAGCCGCGTATACAAAGGCGAATCGTGCGTGGGTGGACTCGCCGCTGGGGCTCAGCTGTTGCGTTGTCGCTGCACCTGCTCGGAGCGTTTGTAACGACACGACGTCTCGTCGTTTTCCAACATCAAGAGTGAAAGGTTGAGAGAGAGGGGGTGAGAGAGAGAGAGAGAGAGAGAGAGAGAGAGAGAGAGAGAGAGAGAGAGAGAGTTGCGGATGGGGCGGGGGCGAGAAAACAAGAGAGAGAACGATTTACTTGCAACCGCACACGCGGTACGTACGTACACGTTGTACACGCTTCACTCTACTGTTACGGCGATTCGTATGTGCTCTCGACCATCCAAAACGTGCAAGCGTGTACGCCCTCGCGGATTTGCATATGCGTCCGCGTGCGCACACGTGCGTGCGCCAACGAGACCTCTTTTTTTCTCGCTCACTACTCTTAATCGCCCCTTACGCGCCGGATACTCCGACAATGTAATTCTTACCGCGTACTTTCAAAGTGTGGTGTGTGTGTGTGTGTGTGTGTGTGTGTGTGTGTGTGTGTGTGTGTGTGTGTGTGTGTGTGTGTGTGTGTGTGTGTGTGTGTGTGTGTGTGTGTGTGTGTGTGTGTGTGTGAAGATGTGCATTTGTTGGAGTGTGAGTGTGTGTGTGGGTTTATGGAGGGTGAGTTTGTAGGTGCGTGTTTGTTGGGGGTGGATGAGTGTGTGTCGCACATGTGTGTGTGTGTGTGTGTGTGTGTGTGTGGGTGGGTGTGGGTGTGTGTGCGGCTGAGTGCATGGCTGGTGAGGTTTGTGTGCATTTGCGGCCTTCCGCTCCTCCCCCCGACGCCCTCGTCGTGACGTCTCACTTCTCGCGCTCTCGTCGGTGCAACGAGAGACTCTGGCGGTGCAACGAATTTGCATGTGCATGCATATTCGTACGTATACACACATACATATTTTTTTTCTTCTTGCAGATACACGAGTATTTGGTTTTTCAAATGAATTAGTAATAATGTAGAAGTTCAATTCGTTAATTCGTGGATTTGCGTAAAAATGTTTATTCACTTGTCAAAGTTTCGTGAACAGTTTCAATTTACTTTGACATTTGTCGAAAATTTGTGCAACGAACTTGCACTTTTGAGGCTCAAAAACAGAGACTTTCAATATTTTTTTCGGATGAGAGTATTGGGATACGGAGGTCGGAATTTTGCGGACAATTGGTACATGGTCTTGCCAAGATTACGTTTTTTTGAAATCGAAAAATATTGATAAACAATGGAGTTGTCATTATTTTTAAAAAGTGCCAAAGTTGCTGCATGGCCAAGAGGTGTAGATGCTTCTGGCAACTAGGCTCATGTGAGATGAAAAATTGAAAATGTACTTTTAGTATTACAATAAAAATTCTTCGTTACCAGTTGCAGAAAAAAGTGGTAATTTTACTTCGTTAAAATTACCAGTTGCAGAAAAAAAGTTCGATTGCTCAGAAAAAATTACTTTAATCATTTTTTATTAACAAATGGATAAACAGATCATAAAATTGTTCGGTCATACGATAGAAATTGTTATATTACGTTAATTTATCAGTGTATCAATGTTATTCATCATTTTCTAAGAACGTGATACTTTCGTTTCCGAAGTCAGTGTCAATCGCCTCCACTTTACAAAACCACGGGCGTTTTTTTAGCTTCTATTATTTAAAAACGACAAAAAAACGTTGAAAAGGGAAAAAAGTCATTTTGATTCGTTTTTTCGCGAAACTTTTTCTCCGGCAATGTTCTCCAAACCTGGCATGTCAAATCCCGATCAGCATAGTTTTATTGCCAGCCGTCCGATGGTTTCGTTTCACCGCGACGGATACATAAATATTTAATTTAAACATTTTTGCCGGTGAAGAATTTTTCGGGTCACTCAAGGCCTAGGTATGGTGTGTTTCGATATCGTCAGGGAGTGTTGAGACCTAGAAGGTTCATAATATTATGGCGGAACACCACTGTGCCGGGTGACAAAAATCGATTATTTTTTTTATTTTTCTCGAAGTATACAGAAACATGCGAAAAAGCGTTGTAGTAAAATTTTTGAAAATTGACCAAGTCACAGACGAATTATTGTGAGCAGGTAGCGCAACCATTTACGTATACTAAAACTTTCAATCGCATTTTTCTCGAAACGACTTTTCTCGACCTGGCCGTAATGTTAAATCCAGCTATAATTTTCCAATTCTCAATTTTAAAAAACTAATATTTCCGTAACTGCAGTAGCTATCGTTGTACGTAGCCGTTTTTTTTTAAATTTCACATTTATTAAACCCCAGAAGGTGAGTAAAAATTTCGCCAAAATTACACTTTTTTTTAACAGCCGCCATTTTGTCATCATTTTTTAAACGTCTACGTACTACAAGAACTACATTCATATCGATTATAAAGAAAAATTATTTTTATTTTTCACACCAACCTATCGTCAATTTACCAATCTGGCTGTTGAGCACATTTTTTATACAGAGGCTCTTCGATACCTCAATAAAGTTGTTGATTCAGGAAAAAATTCTAATAGAAATGTTCACGGAATAAGTTTAATGTATACTTATCGACATACTTTTTTTTCATATCCCAAATAAATAATCTAGAGGACAAAAAATCGGAAAATTGACACTTTTTGCCCCGTCACAGTATAGTGTCATCCGTTAAGACTGAAATTTATTGATTTATTGCCAATATATGAACATATACTTTTGTTTTAATTGAAAATAAATAAAAGTATATAAATATATGTAAATATACAAATTTCGAATTTCACACACAGACACATTTGTGTGTATGTGTGTGTGTGTGTGTGTGTGTGTGTGTGTGTGTGTGTGTGTGTGTGTGTGTGTGTGTGTGTGTGTGTGTGTGTGTGTGTGTGTGTGTGTGTGTGTGTGTGTGTGTGTGTTGTATATATATATGTGTGTGTGTGTGTGTGTGTGTGTGTTGTATATATATGTGTGTGTGTGTGTGTGTGTGTGTGTGTTGTATATATATATGTGTGTGTGTGTGTGTGTGTGTGTGTGTGTGTGTATATATATATATACATATACAAATAAAATCACGGATATCAAAATTATGCGATCGGTGGGACATTATTTCTGGTGATCCAAGTTATACGCAATATCCAAGAGGCGGTTATGAAAATAAAATATGGTAATGTTATAAATTAGGCAGAATCGGAAATGGAGTTATGGGCTGTACATTAGTTCGATTGTATCTAAAAATCTAACGTAGTTTCTCTGTCCCGTATGGTCTTTTTTTTCTTCTCCTCTCTTATAATAATAATAATAATAATGATGATTTTTTATTTGTCTCGCCATAACGACCGAGCGTTGAATAAACACACGGCACGTACGTTTGTATCGATCGTCTCGTTTCATTTCGCGTAATGAGGCGAAATATTGGGAAAAAAAAGAACAAACTCGGGAAGAAACACACGTCGTCCCCTTTCCCCATTCGCACGGAATATTTATTATTTTCGTTTAATTTCCAATTTGTTTTTTTTTTTCATTTAGTTTTTTTTCCATTTTTATTTCCTCGCTTGCGCGCTATAAACGTTTCTGCTGGTTTGGTTTCTACGCTCGTGGAAACCCACGCGATTAAAAGTAATATGACGAGCATTCGTTTCCCCCGGGTCATAAAATCATTAGCATAAGAATTCCTATACCTGAAGATCGGGGAGGAGGAGGAGGCGAAGGAGGCGTGTGAGCGAGACTCACGGGGAGGGTGCCAGAGAGAGAGAGGGAGAGAGAGAGAGAGAGGGAGAGAGAGAGAGAGAGAGAGAGAGAGAGAAAGAGAAAAAAATGAAAAATGAAAAAGCAAATAACGAAACGTACGAGAAGATGAAGAAGGATGAGAATGGGCATCCTCGGAAAGGTCCCGAGTTCTTACAACCTCTCTTGTTCTTCGCTCACGTCGTGTTTTAGTGCCCTCGTCCCGTTTCTGATTTATAAACATATAATGTGACGGGGGAGTGGCCTCGCTACCACATAATGATAGGCCAACGCTAATTACGTTTACGTCTTCCCGCATAACGACGTGACCACGGGGCCCACCCTCGCAGCACTTTTTCCCTTCACCCTATATTTCTATATACACATTTATGCACATAAATAATAATATTAGCACGCCCAGACTGCAACACCCTTAAGACGGCCGGAATCCCGTGCTCACTTTGTGCTACAAAACAAAAAAAAATTAAAGAGCCGCGTTCGGTCTCAAAGGTACTGACTTTTTTTTTGCTATTTGGCATGAGTTGCAGGTTGGTACTTTTAGACGAATTGGAAAATAAAATAGGAAGGAAATAATATTTTACTTACCATGAAAGAAAACTTGACGATATTTAGGCCGCGTTTTTTTTTTGTAATTGAGGAGACATCGATTGCGAATTACTGACGATTTTTTATTGAAAAAAAAACTGCGCAATTCACGCGATAAATTGTTTTCTTCTATACTTCTATATTTTTATTGAATATTTATTCGTCGATATGGAAATGTATTTTCAAAAATATCAATTCAGTATTGTTGACTTATTCATTTTATCGGTAAATTATGAGTAATGTAATCTTTTCATTGGCTAATTTGTTATTTTATTAATGAAAATAACCCACATTTATTGCTGATAATTTATCCTTTACTTTTATTCAATGCAAATCATTGTTCTTTTTTTTACAAGATGATCGTTCTCGTTATATATGTGTGTGTGCCCATAAGTAACAACATTAGCACGCCCAGACTGTAATTCCCTTAAGACGGCCGAGGTCCCTTGCTCATTTTATGCTACAAAATAATAAAAATGGAAGAGCATCGAGTGTTCGGTGTCAAAGGAACAGATTTGTTGTTGCCATTTGACATGAGTTGAATTTTGGAACTTTGAGACGAACTGGAAAATCAAATAAGAAGGAAATGACATATAATTTGCGATGAAGAAAAAATCTGGACAATTTTTAGGACCCATGATTTTATATCGAAAAAATGCTCAATTAACGCGACAAAATAAATATATTCAATATTTTTTTTATATTTTTATCGAATATTAATTCGTTTATATGGAAATGTATTTTTATGAATGTCGACTCAGTTTTATCGATGTATACTAAGTAAATTAATCGACATACTAACTATTATTTAAATACTTAAATGATAGAAAATTCAAACAAATAACTATTATAGAATTAATTAAATTATCGAAGGAAATACATTTATTTTTGATAATTCACAATTAAGGTTTGAAATAAATCACCATTGTTTTTTTATGCCTTTGAGCTCTCATTTAGTGGGTGAGGAATAGTCCTGGATGAACGATGGTGATTTATTGATGCTCCAAGAAACCACCCCCGAACGAAACACAGGTGAAAATTTTGGGAACGCGTTCGCTTTCCGAGAATTTTTTTTCTCGTAATATCGTCCTCAGGAAAAAAAGGATCGCTCGGGCCGAGAGAGGAGAGAGAGAGAGAGAGAGAGAGAGAGAGAGAGAGAGAGAGAGAGAGAGAGAGAGAAAGGAAGAGAGAGACTAGAGCGTGTGAGAGGAGGGTTGAGAACGGTGAGAGCGGTCGAGATTTGAAATATCGCGTCGGGACTCCCCCACCCCTTCGCTCCCATATGTTAATCGTCGAATTAGCATAATACCGTGATTTTTCATGGATCATTTCGAAATGCAAATAAATAATTTGTAATAATAAAAACGGACATTCTCTCTCTCTCTCTCTCTCTCTCTCTCTCTCTCTCTCTCTCTCCCTCTCTGTTGTGGCACCGTGCTCGATCGGAATGTCATACTTGGTATTCCGTGTTGCCAGAGAATGAAAGAGAGAGAGAGAGAGGGGAACGAATGCACTTTGTCAAAAATATGCAGTCCGACACTAATCGAGCCCTTGAATTAAAAACATTAAATAAGAAACATTTAGCCTTCTAAAAAAGTCCCAAAATAAAAAATGTTTTCCAAAATAAATTTTAAGAGCTCTCGAATTTTTTTTATAGTTAACGTGAAAAAAAAGTTATCGAATTTTTTTGTTCAAAAGTTCTGAAAAAAAAACATGTTTACTCTGGTCGAATGAACCATTTTCGGAAAACCCAACGAGTCTACACTCCTTCTCACTTTAAATTGCCTGGGAACTAAAAACTGAAAAATTCTCCGAAATTTCGCTGTATCCAAAAAAAAATTATTTCCCCGATAAAGTAGATCATCATTGTGTGCAGCAAGAAGTACTCAGCGCTCTGCGCGCAAATGTGTTGCTTCTGATATGTTGCCCAAATCCGAGACATTCGTTTGTCAAGCTTTGCCTTTGAGTTAATTTATTATTTCGCAAAAATTGAAGATGCGCTCGGCGGGGCGCGCGCGCGCCGCGAACGGAATGACGTGGACGAGTGCGGTAAAACATGCCAATTAATTTCGAAGGGGGGGGACTTGAAGAGTCTCATTATATGTACAACGTCCACGGAACACACTAATAATCGTTACAATCAAATTTTATCGTCGAGCCAAGCATTCACCATGATTTTTTGCTACTCGATTTCTTTTCGAATCGAGAGAGAGAGAGAGAGAGAGAGAGAGAGAGAGAGAGAGAGAGAGAGAGAGAAGAGAGAGAGCAAATTCCCTTTTTTACCTCGAGGAAGTCCGTGCGAGAGAATCACGAGGAAAATATGATGAGATGTCTAACGAATCGACTTAACGATTGCTCGTGCTACGCCCAACTCTCAAGCTGCCGAGATGCTCCTCACTGAATAAACTTGTATCTAAATATGTATGTATACAGAACTTATGTATATGCGTACGTGTATGTATATGTATATATATATATATATATATATATATATATATATATATATATATATATATATATATATATATATATATATATTAGGGTGATTCGTTTCAGGACAACTTTTTTTTTGACCCATCGTGCCCGAAAACCTTTAGTTGGTACCCAAAAACGAAGTTTCGTGAAAGGGCTGTGTTGTCAAAAAATATTTAGAGGTCGCGAATCAAAATTGAAGGTTTCCCATTTGATTAACATAGAAAAAAATGTTTTTCTCATTATTAGTATTACCATTCCGCGAATTTTGATATCGCGATATTTTCCAAGTGGGTTCTCATAGGAAATATGATACTCCACAATAAAGTTCATTGAGCCATGGCCGTAAATTCAACCGTTTCAGCGGCATCATTATTTCAAGTGAATACTGTGCAAAACATCTATTCAAACGGCTGTAACGCCTAAGCTATTAGATATATCGAAAAAAATTCAGATGAGAACTTTGTAGAGAAAGTAATTTTCTACAAAAAAGTCTTATAAGCCGAGCCCGAAAATTCAACTCTTTCTCAGCTATAGGTGGATGAAGTAAAATAAATAGATTTTTTTTTAACAAAAACAAATCAATTTTTTTACTTCATCCACCTATAGCTGAGAAAGAGTTGAATTTACGGGCTCGGTTTATAAGACTTTCTTGTAGCAAATTACTTTCTCTACATAGTTCTCATTTGAATTTTTTTCGATATATCTAATAGCTTAGGCGTTACAGCCGTTTGAATAGATATTTTCATGCAATATTCACTTGAAATAATGATACCGCTGAAACGGTTTAATTTACGGACATGGCGCTGGCGGAATGAACTTTATTGTAAAGTATCATATTTCCTATGAGAACCCACTTGGAAAATATCGCGATATCAAAATTCGCGGAATGGTAATACTAATAATGAGAAAAACATTTTTTTCAATGTTAATCAAATGGGAAACGTTCAATTTTGATTCGCGACCTCTAAATATTTTTTGACAACACCCCCCTTTCACGAAACTTCGTTTTTGGGTACCAACTAAAGGTTTTCGGGCACGATGGGTCAGAAAAAAAGTTACCCTGAAACGAATCACCCTAATATATATATGATAATGCTATTTTTAAAAAATAGTATTAACACATGAGGTGAACGAGTGAGTACCTAACTTTGGGAATTTTTCCAAAAATCACACTTACCATGATAACTCGAAATCCTTAGACTTTGGACTAACGTAAGTATATTAAGGGGCTATACCAGCGTGACACTTTCAAAAAATCGATTTTTTTGCCTCTTTCGAGAGTTTATACTTTCAAGAATATGAAATGAGATTTTTCAAATTTGCTGACACTGTAACTCTACGAGCAATTGATTGCTCCTCTTGACTGCAAATTTTAACTGAGTACTCTTGAATATATTTACTCTACAATGACGTAGGATATTTTTGATTGGATGAAAATTGACGATTTGTCATTGAAAAAAACGAACATTTTATAGGCAAGAAAACAGTTTTTTTCATAACTACGCCATTTTGTTAGATTGTGATATTTTTCGAAAATCCTTCGTCATTGTACACGAAATACCTTCCAGTTGAACGACATTTTTTCCTTTTTCGGTTTCAGCTACTCAATCGGCCGGAATCATGTCAGCAGTGGAGGAACTTTTTTTGGCGCCTCCAAAGGCAGCGCAGTAGTCGCTCGGATCTCAATATTTTTCTATGAAAAAATTATGTAATGCAGGTCAAATATAGCCAAATATATTCTTAATATTCCGAAACATTTAATTGAGTACTTTTCTTCCAACGAATTCCCGAAAATCACCCAAATTTTTAGCGTTCACACTGCCATAGCCCCTTAATGTAATACATAAAGTATAGTATTTCATATAATATAATGGATTATAAAATACCATTTTATTATACTATATATAATAAGTATAATAAAATGGTGTATATATATATATATATATATATATATATATATATATATATATATATATATATATATATATATACTATACTATACTATACTATACTATACTTTCCATATTATATCAATATACTCACCTTATTTCAAAGTTTAAGGATTTCGAGTTATCATAGTAAGTATGATTTTTGGAAAATTCCCAAAGTTAGATACTTACTCGTTTATCTCGTGTGCTAATGCTATTTTTAATGTGTTCCTTCTGAATTGTGCATCACAAATAAATTGCAAAAATGCAGTCGGATCGAAAACGTTTCCTACAAAAAATATTCGGTTTCGTCGAGTTTGGTAATATGTATATATATATATATATATATATATATATATATAACTCTCTCTCTCTCTCTCTCTCTCTCTCTCTCTCTCTCTCTCTCTCTCTCTCTCTCTCGCTCTTTCTCTCCCTTGGCTGCTCCTTTCCATTCATTTTTACGTTCGCGTTTATTGTTTTTTATTATTTTTTTACGAGACATAAAATATCGCCCTTGGCACGATATTTCGTGTAGCAATGCGAGAACAGTTCCATAGAGATACAGTCTCTCTCTCTCTGACTTTACGATACGAGAACGAGTATCTTTTGATGTGTTACGTGTTAATACGCCCGTGTGGCAACGCTTCGAACGATATCGAAACGCCAGTCCCACATGAGGATAAAAAAAGTTGAAAAAAAATATCTGTCGGATTTTTGTTTTGTTCTCATTACCTTGGACGGAGTGCACGAATTTATGGAGAAAGGGTCAGAGGCGTCGGGCGTATTAATTCATCGGGTGGAAAAGAGAATAATGAACGGACGGACGACAGTCTCGTGGTTCTCTTCGAACTATCAACGAATTTTATAAAGCCATTTGAGATTTGGAATTTCGCGAAAAGCCAGCGTCGATTCTTCTCGGACAATCACGTTTTAGCCTTCGTGCCAGGTCGCGATGAAATGGAGAACGAATTGACGATTACTGCTTTTTTTTCTTCTTTTCTCAATATACGAATGAGAAGTAAAATAAAATAAAAAATCGCAGTGAAATGCGCAGGAGTTGACTATTATCTTTTTTTCCATTTCTCAATGCACTCAATGCACACAATGAAAAAAATTGAAAATAGCTGGAAAAAGAAAGAATTGACTGTTATTGTTTTCTTCCTTTTTCAGTATG
This sequence comes from Ophion slaviceki, assembly GCA_944452715.1. NCBI lineage: Eukaryota > Metazoa > Arthropoda > Insecta > Hymenoptera > Ichneumonidae > Ophion > Ophion slaviceki. The sequence goes on from OX101790.1 coordinate 46,812,985, forward strand.
CGAAAAAAATGAAATTGCAAAGCGAACGAATTGCTATTCATTTTTTGTTTTTTTAGTAAAAAAGTAAAATGAGATTGGAAAGACGTAGGAAAAGGAGAACGGGATGATGATTACTGTCTCCCTTTTCTTTCTATTCCCACTGTCCGAAAAAAAGTAAAATAAAATTGATAAGCGCTGTGCAAAGGAAAACAAATTATTACTTTTTCCCTTTTTTTCTGTTCTTAAGGCCTTAGGCCTAGAGGCCGAAAGAATAGACTTTTTGGGGATTTTTTTTTCAGAAAAACTACAAAACGAATCAAGATTACAAAAAATGGTGTTTATCATACATACCAGTGACTGTACACAATAATTTTTTTGAAGCGATTAATTTCAAAATGGCGGCTGTGCAGCGTTTATCTCAAAACTGCATTTTTTAAGTAGGCCGGAAACATAACTCAATTTTCAACCGATTTACTTGAAATGTTGAACATATCTTCAAAAATACATTGTCTATGAAAATACGTAGGATTTTTTAATATGATCTGACCCATTAATCGCCGTGCAATCGAAGAGAAAATCGCATTGTAAGGCGAGGCTTCGTACTGTTTCAATTCTACTCGAAAAGGTATTGTGCGAGGTCCGGATACTTCTCGATGTTATATATCGTACCAAGGGCCAAAGAGTATACGTGCAGTCTCCATAGCGAAGTGCAGCATATTCCTGTCGGTCCAAACGAACCGGGAGAGAGAGAAAGAGAGAGAGAGAGAGAGAGAGAGAGAGAGAGAGAGAGAGAGAGAGAAGAGAGAGAGGAAGAGAGAGAGAGAGTATGGGGTCTCATCGTTGTGCCTCCTCTCGTTGCTGTTGTAATAATCCCCGTAGATCATACACTCGGCCACCAGAACGATCGTGTATATATACGCGAACTACGGACAGGTCTTTGGATCCCTCTCTCTCTCGCTCTCTGTTTGTTCGCGTGGTGTACCATTCAAGTTGTCACAGCGAAATAGCCCGAGAGGGTTGCATTTTAGGAAATAATGTTACAGACCAAATTTTCATTGTTTTAGGGAACAAAAACGATGGTCTCGGCTTTTTCTTATTTGGTGGCAATATTCAAGGTTATTTCAACGTCAATTTTAGTTTTTCAAATAGAAACCAATATTTTTTTTTAACGATTTATTTTTTGCCCAAGAAAATAGGTAAGTTTTGTCTGACAATTTTTCTGCTGATAGCAATTTCTTTTAGATATGTTAAATATTTAATTCAACTTTGAATGTTAAAAAATTCCAGTCGAACAAAAAAAAAATCTCAAACAAAATCTATCCATATCGTTACGGAACAAATGATTCTACAATAATAAATATTGGTTCCGACTTAAAGAACTTATGATGACCTTGAAATAACCTTCAAAAATGACCTTTGGGTCGAAACATTTTTACCCAAGATGCACTCCTCGTTGTGCCAACATATTTCGTTGTACCAACTTGGATATAGTGTGTATGTATATATATATATATTTTTTCTTTCACGTCGTTAAAATAAATCTGCGCAAATTTGTGTCGATTTTGGAACGATTTTGGATTTGTGTAGATGTTAACGAAACTCTATGAAAATAGATCTCATGCAGAATTTTCACGGAAACCAATTCGAGCATATGACTTTGTTAGCCTGCGGTGTAAAAAATGGACTACTTATATCGTGCCACTTAGTCTAAAAAGTTGCTTAGTTATTGTCGATTCATATCATTTCTAAAAATAACTCCAGAGGCCGAAAAAATAGGCTTTTTGGGGATTTTTTTTTCTTCAGAAAAACCACAATTATCTAACGATTTTTTAAGCAAATTTTTGGAAAGTGAAAAATTGGCCTAAAAAATTGTCAGATAATTGTTTGGGTTACATAACAAATGAACTGTGCACTAAAAAAAATATTCCTACGTACTTCCATAGACAATGTATTTTTCAATATATATTCAACATTTTACGTGAATCGGTTGAAAATTGTCTGAGTTATGTTTCCGGCCAACTTAAAAAAAGGAGTTTTGAGATAAACGCTGCACAGCCGCCAAAAAAATTATTGCGTACAGTCACTGATATGTATGATAAACACTCTTTTTTGTAAGCTCGATTTATTTTGTAGTTTTTCTGAAAAAAAAATCCTCAAAAAGCCTATTTTTTCGGCCTCTAGAGTGGCCTAACCCCTTAAATGGTACGTCCTCTATTTATGTGTGTGTGTATATATACATACATATATATATACATTCAATACAATATTGCAAGCTCTTCGTCTCGAGCAAGTTATCCTCGTCTTCGTCTTATTCGACGTTCGTTTTATTTTCTTTTTTTTTTCGTTCCTCATCTTCGTCTCTCGCTCTTGAGCAATACTCGTACTCGTCCCGACTCCCGGTGCACTCCCCAGCAGCAACGACTCCGCATCCCCAACGGCGCAGATCGCCGAGAGGAGTGCGCGATACGGGAGACGCACACAGGTGCCGGTCGGAGAATCCGCACCCGGGCACTCCCACGTTATTCAACTCGCGAAAGAATACGATATATATATATATATATATATATATACACACACACACACACATACATACATACATACATACATACATACATACATACACATATATATCTTCCTTCCTATATATATGAATATAATATGAATAACTGTGTGTATATCGTGCACAAGCTTCTTCATGCCAATTCGACCAACTTTTGGCCAAATTCTACAACCCAGTTCACAAATCAAGTGTAAACAACAAAAAATCGATTAAAAAATTTGTGATATTATTCAGATGTCATTTTGTTTCATTTCTTTAGTATTTACTTTGTTAATAAAATGTTAACTAATCGACGCACTTCGCGTCGATCTTTTTTATTCACATTTTAGACCGATGGGGATATCAGATCGAGATAAATATTTATAATTCAGTGCGTGAACATTCAATTCAAATATAAATAAATGAAATACACTAAACTCAAATCTACATATAGTGGGTGTCCTATTATGAATGCAACTATCGATAGGTCAGATTACTATATGCTGGAATTTCAGTTCAGTCAAAGTCCCACGGTTTACAAGATTTTGGGCTTTGTGTTATTTTTTGAAAAAAAAACTGCTTTTGTTTTTTCGCATGTCATTTCTAGAAATGATATAAATCGATAATAGCTAAGCAACTTTTTAGATTAATTGGCACGACATACGCAGTCCATTTTTTTTACACCGCAGGCTAACAAAGTCAGATGCTCGAATTGGTTTGTATGAAAGTTCTGCATATATTTTTTTATAAAAATTCCTTAAAATTATAAAAACTTATCATTTGTAAAAACGGCATGCGAAAAATTAAAGCAGATGATTTTTATCTCCGAAATCGTGGGACTTTTGCTAAACTGAAATGCCAGCATATAGTAGGACATGATCTGAACTATTGACAGTTGCAGGATTATTCATTCATAACGGGACACCCTGTATATATACGTTTGTATATATGTATTCACATTGGCCAATTTTCTCTAAGGAAAATGGTCAATATTCTGCACATTTTCCAATATTTATTTCAAAAAGAGAATTGCTGCACAAAATTGATAAAAATCTACACCAATGTGTGCAATTTTTTTGGAACGTCATGCAAGAAAATAAACATGTATTTACATTGCCCAATTTTTCTAAGAAAAATGGCCAATATTCTGCATATTTGCCAAAACTCATTTAGAGAAACGACTTGCTGCCCAAAATTGGAAAAATCTAAATAAATCTCTGCGGATTTTATTTAACGGCGTGAAAGGAACAAAAATTAATATATACACATTATCCAGTGTTCTGCAAGCCAAATGATCAATATTCTCCACGTTCTCCAAAATTCATTCACAAAGGAGAATTGCCTCAATTTGGCAAAGAAATCTACACAAATCTTTGCAGATTTATTGGAACGGGGTGAGAGAAAAAATTAAATAAAAACGTATGAAACAGACAGAGATGCTGGGGTGGAGTGCTCGACCAATCGGGACGGAATATCTCATGCCCGGAGTATATTCATGACTCACGCTCGCTTTGCATTCCCTCTCACGTGTCGTGTATATATATTAGCATATATATACACGATATATATAATACACGATATATATATACACGATATATATAACGCATATATATACACGATATATATAAAGCATATATATACACGATATATATATACACGATATATATAACGAGTGTTATAGGTAATATGCCGCTCAAGTTATAATATATGGTATACGGTGTGTCGCCCCGCGACGATCGCGACAAATTGGAACTTTACCTTCTCGGAATTTCAGCCGATATTCTCTGTCTCTCTCTCTCTCTCTCTCTCTCTCTCTCTCTCTCTCTCTCTCTCTCTCTCTCTCTCTCTCTCTCTCTCTCTCTCTCTCTCTCTCTCTCATCATAACATTATCGCAATAAAAACGTGAACGAACGATTGAACTTCCAGTTGAACATACATACTCGCCCCCTTCCCTTCAAAACCCTCTCGGGTCAAAAAAGAAAATTCGATCGTTCTCGACATTTCATTTGTTTGGGTTATTAGTGCATAATTTGAATATTACATATTGACGAATATTATTAATTTCATTGATGATTATTGTTTATGTTACGAATATTATTTATTTGATTGACGAATAATATTTATATTATGTACGAATATTTTCCATTTTATTGACGCATATTATCTATATTGGTGACGCATTTTATTTATTTTATTGCCGTATCACTTTACACTAGTAATGTTATTAATAGTATTGTCAAATATTATTTATTTCAATGACAAATATTAATCAAATTATCGTCAAATATCATTCATATCATTGACGAATATTATTTATTTTATTACCGAACATTATTCATATTATTATTGACGAATATTCTTCGTTTTATCGTCAAATATCACTGATATTTTCTTGGTCACTTACTCATTAGAATTCTCACCGTCAGTTCCTATCCATAGAGAATTGATAAAACGAGAAACAAATAAAAAAATTAATTAAGAAAAAAACAGAAACACCCAGAACACCCGTCGCGCATCTTTATGAGGGAGTCTCATTTCTCTCATTTCTCTCTCTCTCTCTCTCTCTCTCTCTCTCTCTCTCTCTCTCTCTCTCTTTCTTTTCCTCTCTTTCGTTGCTTTTTCAATTCTCCGATCTATAAGAGACACCCTTGAAACGTTCTCCCCGCAGACGGATGGCCAATAATCCGTCAACGGGAGCTTTGCCACTACTTTCATCTCCAACGTGCATTTAAAGGAGATCCTGTGTATGGGAATGCACGTGGCTTTTTATAACTGACACTCGTGAATCATGTACGAGCTGCTGTTCCCTGTTCAGCTTCTATATATATATATATAAATGATTATAGACGAGAGCGCAAAACGAGGTAGCAAAGTATTTAAAACTCGTGTCCGTCAGAGAGCCTTTCACTTCGCCTACGTATCTTACAATGCGCATTACTTATATGTTAAGTACGTACCTCGAACAGTGCTAGGCGAATTGGATCTACGATATACGCGGCTGCACTGTTGCACCAACGAAAATTGAGAACTCAATAAACCACGTGGTCGCAAAGATCAAGAATTCTGGATAAACTTGAATTTTGGAAAAATTTAGCGATTTAAAACAATTTTTGTAACGAGTCTTTTTTTTGCGTTTTTCTCCCTCACTATTTTTTTTGAAACGGAGTAAGTCTAAATGGGGCTCGTCCGATTCGTTTCAATTTCGGACAGAGCATAGTTTATAACATTTTCTATCGTATGACAGGATGCTTTTTTCATGTCTTTATTCATTCGTTAAGGCGAAACACCACTGTGACGGGGAAAAAATCGATTTTTGTTTGGCATTTTCTCAAAGTATACATGGTCAAGAATATGTGAAAAAAAACCTTGAGTGAAGATATTGAAAATTAACGAATTTACAGACGATTTAGTGAGAGCAGGTAGGGCAAGGATTTACGTAAGTGTACTGAAACTTTGTCGCGTTTTTTTCTAAACGACTTTTCTCGATCGGCCCGGGATCGTAACTCTAGCTATAATTGTCCGATGTTCAATTTCACAAAACCAAAATTTTCGTAATTCCGATAGCTGTCGTTGTACGTAGCAGTTTTATTTTTGTTTTTAATTCGAAATTTAGTATTTTGTAAGCCCCCGAATATAAGTAAAAATTTCGCCAAAATTACATTTTTTTATCACCTGCCATTTTGTGATTTTTTTTCTTCCGAAAAACGTCTACGTGCAACGTACAAACAAGAACTACATTTATGTGGATAATAAAACTTTTTTATTTTTTGACCAAACATCGTTAAGTTATCTTTATTATTATCTAATTTTTATTTTTTTTTCTAACGAAAATATACACGCGATAAATTCAATGTATGCTTAATAACATACCTTTTTCCAAATCCTAAATGAATAATCTAGTAGAGAAAAAAAAGTTCGTAAGAAACGACCTTTTTTCGCCTCGTTACAGTCGTGTCCTCCCTAAATAACAAATTGTTAGTTTTTTTTTGTAAATTGAGTTTTTTCGCGACTTAGCATTGCAGTAAATTTCAAAATTTCAAAAAAGTGTCGAGACATACGAAAATATTATTATACTAAAAGTAAATTCCCGTCATGTTTCATTTGAGATAAGGCTACTTGCCAGAAGCACCTACGCCTCTTGGCCATGCGCCAACGGCTGTACATTCTTGAAGGCGGTCCTCTAGTTTCTTGGGTCGAAAAAATCGATTTTTTTTTCATAAATCACATCTACAAAATGTGTAGAAAATGTGTGCCAAAGGATTTTTCGATATTCGAAGTGGTTCACAAGTTACGGCCCTGGAACGGAGCAGGTATACGGAGCAGGTATATTTTCAAACGCGTTTTTCTCGAAACACCATTTTTCGAAACGGTGACCACGATATTTCAGAAACTACTGCACCGATCTTGTTCAAATTTATACAGCATCGTTAATATGTTATAAGCCAGCGATTGAACTAGGATTATCATGATTGCTTCGATAGTTTTTTTTGTACGAGCGAAAAACTTAAGAAAAAATGAGTAAAAAATAGAATGTAATTTTCAAAAGTGTATAAAAAAGTCAATTTTTGTAATTTAGAATTCACTCTAGTTCAATCGCTAGTCTTAAATATGAAGATTAAAATGCCGTTTGGTTTTTTGATTTCAGATAAGCAGAACAGCCGCAATCTTGGTCACCGTCAAGCACCTCTTTTACTTGATGTCTTCCTGTCGGCCACTATAACGTTTATTCTATTATATATTTTGACTTCAAAAAATTTGTAAAGCTTATTTAAATGTTAATAAAGATTATGCAAAAACAATGAGATTGATTATTTCGATGCTTTGCCCGTAAAAAATTATTGAAAAAGCCGTAAAAAAACAGTCGAGAAACTAGAGGATCGCGTTAAATAATAATAATTACATTGTTCATCATTATTTTTCAATTTTGTGTAAAATCCCGACCTCGTCATCCAAATGTTTGAACGATGACAATTTTCAGTTCCCAGAAGACTTTTCCGGGAAAATGTTTCAAAACGGAGAATCAAGAAGAAAGTAAATAGAAAAATGACAAGAAAAAGAAGCAAAAAAACACCATCCGTTGTTCGTGGAAGTGAGACAACGATCGATCATCGAATCGCGAAGGGATCTTGGCATATCGGACGGTAGAAGAGTTTCCTCATTATCTATTTATCGTGATCCATATCTATCTCCCCCGCCCCTCTCTTTCGCGCTCTCTCTCTCTCTCTCTCTCTCTCTCTCTCTCTCTTATAATGGGCGTTTCGTCTCAATCTCGCGGTTAGGCCCCGTCGTTGAGGAATTCCCGGTCGGAATGGTGTGCGAGAAGAAAGAAAAAATGACAGAGAGAGAGAGAGAGAGAGAGAGAGAGAGAGAGAGAGAGAGAGAGAGAGAGAGAGAAGTCAGGATCGAGAGGGGGCGCTGGTGTCTGGCTAATAAAATCGTCCCGCGGGACCGTGCTTGGACGACCGGCTGGACTTCTCGAGTACAAAAGCCCTTGGCGATGAGGAGAGATAAAGGGGGGGGGGGGGTAATAAAAAAGAAGGATAAACGTAAAAAAAGATGGAAAAAGGGGGAAAAAAGCGAGCGAGTCGAGAAGAAGAGGGAAATAAGGAAAGAAAGAAAAGAAACGGGTTTATCTGATCGAATAATCTGAATATCGAGCAATAAAACCTACGCGCTCAGCTTCCATGGACGCAGATGCTATCTCGAAATCTTCTTTTCCTTCTCCTCGTTCTTTGGGCTCTCGTTCGGCTTATTCTTCCTCCCTCCTCTCTTTCTCTCTTGAAGGAGGCCTAGACGTGCTCCCTGGCGCCGAGAAACTCTCTCTCTCTCTCTCTCTCTCTCTCTCTCTCTCTCTCTCTCTCTCTCTCTCTCTCTCTCTCTCTTTCTCTCTCTCTCGTCTTTCGTATATTATTTACTCACCCGGTTCGCTTTTTATTTCTCCAGTAAATTTCACGAGTAAAAGAAAGAGGAGGGGGTGGGGCACGAGGGCGGAGAAGGGTGGGCCAGAGGGGGGACCGGTCACCGGTCACGTTAATGCGAAAAGTTTACTGCTCCTCGTCTCGCGTGTCCTCGTCGTCGTTTCCTCCAGAGCTCTGTAGTGTCCAAGAGCTTCACCAGCCAAAAAAGAATTCAACAAACGAAACCAATTGTTCGAATCAGAAGAGATTGCGCGCGAAAAAGGGGTGCAGGGCCCCCAATCCATTGCCATCGAGAAATAACTAGAGCACTGGTCTCTTTAGCGAGCATCATAAAGTACACGAGAAGATACTCTTCTTTCGGTCAGCTAGAAAAAGCGATTGCGGAGTTAATTTTAACGCCAGGCTTCCAAAAGTAACTAGGGAGATATTTTTATCCCTAGTCCGTAAAAAGTCACTGAGGAGTTCCTTTGCCCCCAGTCGCTAAAAAATAAGTAAAGAGTTATACTTGTCCCACCCTCAAAAAAAGCAACTCAGGAGCCACTTTTCCCCCAAGATCCAGCTACTAGCCACGGGGTGACTTCCCCCGAGTCCTTTAAAGTAACTGGGGAGTCATACCTGCCCCACCCCCCAAAATAGCAACCGCGGAGCTACTCTTCCTCCAGCGTCACAGTTCCCCAAAGGTAACTAGCGAGTTACCTTCACCCCAGTTCCTGGAAAGTAACTAGAAAGTTCTCTTTACCCCAGCCCCTAAAAAGTAACTAGGGCTGGGGTCCCCAATCCCCTAGGGAATTTGTCCTCCCCCAACACCCAAAAAAGTAACCACGAAGCTACTTTTCTCCAGCAACTAGCCACGGCAACTATCCAAGTAACTTTTCCCCAGTCCCTAAAAGTAACTTACGAGTTACCTATTCCCGTCCCCGAAGAGTAACTATTAAATCATCGTTTCCCCAGTCCCTAACAAGTAACAAGGGGTAGTACCTGCCCCGCTCCCGAGAGAGGTAACCGCGGAGTTCCTTTTCCCCAGGCTCCAGCAACGAATCTCGAGCTTATTTTTCCCCCAGTCCCAAAAAAGTAACCAGCCCCAAAAATGGGGGTGACTATTTCCCCCTAATCCCTAAAAAGTAACTAGCGAGTTATCGTTTCCCCAGCCCCTAAGAAGTAACTAGGGCGTACGCCCCAACCCCCTAGGGAATTTGTCCTGCCCCAACACCCAAAAAAGTAACCACGAAGCTACTTTTCTCCAGCAACTAGCCACGGCAACTATCCAAGTAACTTTTCCCCAGTCCCTAAAAGTAACTTACGAGTTACCTATTCCCCAGTCCCCGAAAAGTAACTATTAAATCATCGTTTCCCCAGTCCCTAACAAGTAACAAGGGGTAGTACCTGCCTCGCCCCCAAGAGAGGTAACCGCGAAGGTACTTTTCCCACAGGCTTCATCAGCCAGCCACGGGGTTACTTTTCCCCGAGCCCATGAATAGCAACTAGCGAGTTACCTTTACCCCACTCTAAAAAGTAACTGGCCAATTATTTTTTTCACCAGTCCCTAAAAAGTAACTACGGATTTATAACTCTTCCATCCCTTGAAAAAGTAACTACGGATTTATAACTCTTCCGTCCCTTGAAAAAGTAACTGAGGAGCTATCTTTCCTCAGGCTCCAGCAACGAATCTCGGGGTTAGTTTTCCCCCAGTCCCTAAAAAGTAACTAGCCAGTGACCTCACCCTCAGGCCCCAAAAAAGGAGAAAGATCCCTTTCCACAGTCTCTAAATAGTAACTGGCGAGTCACTTTTCCCCTGGTGGCTAAAAAATAACTAGCGCCCTTCCCCCCCCCCCCCGTTAGCTAAAAAGTAACTAGCGAATCATCTCCATCGATTTCACATGAAGTTGCACAATCGCGCCCCGAAAAAAAAAATTGTCAGTCTGACAATGGTAATTCCACGTTTCTTTTTAAATTGTTGTTGCTTCGTTTTCAACTCGGACGCGCAAAAACGATTTTCAGCACTTGCGACCGTTTTGGCAAGCACGCGAAGCGCACTCACCGGACGTCCCAGCGGACTCAATGGAAGAGCCTTCCAATTTTATAATACGCGAGGGAACCCTCGATATTATTGTATATCCAAGAAAAATTCGCCGCGCCCCATGATCGGTCTCTTCGTCGTCTCACGTCCGTTTCTCTCTCTCTCTCTCTCTCTCTCTCTCTCTCTCTCTCTCTCTCTCTCTCTCTCTCCCGCTCTCCGGATTTTTATTATCCTACTCGTTCATAAATTTCGCTAAGAGAATAAAATATCCGAGCGGACGAGAGCAAAGAGAGAGCCAGAGAGAGAGAGAGAGAGAGAGGCGCAATAAAGGATCCGGCAGTTCCCGGGAGTGGTCCTCCCGCGGAAAAAAGTTTACATACTCTTTTTCGAAAAACATACGCATACATATATACAGGGCGATTCACTAGAAGTTAGCCACTCGAAATCACCTAAAAAATATTAATTTTGAACGAAAAATTCACAAACCAACGGTGCTTTTTTCAACCGAAAACCCCTTTTTTCATCGGTCATCAAATGTAGAGCAAAAAAACAAAACCAACGACCTACAATATGACGACCTTGGGATGACCTTGAAATACAACAAAAAATTTAAAAGCGGCAGTGAAGCAAGGCAATCAAAAGAAGCGATGGTTCCAAACGTAAAATGACGTTTTCATTGCACGACATGCTGACAAATTTGTCCATCAACCGTTGTACATTTTACGACACGATTTTCGAATGATTCGTGAACTCCTCGCAGCGTCTCGTTAAATATCGCTCGACAAACGCTTGTCGTAGATCAGGGAAGATATTAAGTCATATTTTCCCCAGTCTGCGTCCGAAACCGCCGCCTGTATTGCTTGTCTTGCTCTAATTACAGTTCTGCTTTTTTCGTATTTCAAGGTCATCCCAAGGTGATGATAGTGTAGGTCATTGATTTTGTTTTTTTATTCATCACATTTGTCACGGTTAAAAAAAAAAGATTTCCCTTTAAAAAAGTGGTGCTGACCTTGAAATGAAGTTGATACCTCAAGCTGAAAAAAAATCTGAGGCTACCAAAGAGTAGACATTGACAAACCATTCAAATTTAGTCTCTGACCTTTTTGTCTAAAATCAATATTATATTCAATACAAAATTTATAATATCATATCACACAATATCAATATATAATACACAAAAACAGGGTGTCCTGTTACGAATGGATAATGCTGCAACTGTCCATAAATCAGATCATGTTCTACTAGATACTGGAATTTGAGTTCAGTAGAAGTCCCACGGTTATACCTTTTTTTGACCCGGTTTTCTTCAAATAGTCTTGGTTATTTGTTTGATCTAGAAAAGTATTTTATTTAACCTTAAATGTTGAGGAAACTTTATGAATAAAGGTCTTATGCAGAATTTTCATCCCAACCCATTCGAACATGTGACTTTGATAGCCTGCGGTGTAAAAAAAATATACTACGCATATCGTGTCAATTGCTTTCAGAAGTTGCTTGGCTATTGTCGATCCATATCATTCGTAGAAATGGCATGCGAAAAACCAAAAGCAGATGATTTTTTTTTAAAAATAACATGAAGTCCAAAATCTTGAAAACCGTGGGATTTTTATTAAACTAAAATTCCAGCATGTAGTAGAACATGATCTGAACTGTCGACAGTTGCAGGATTATCCATTCTTAACAGGGCACCCTATATATATATATACACAGGGTGTCCCAGAACTCAACGTCAAGCCGAAACGGGGTGACAGGATTGATTGTAACCATCATGAGAAAAATCGGAAAAAAAAATCTATTTTGAAAATTTTAAATTCATAGTTTAACAAAAAACAGTCTTAATTCTAGGAAACTTGTGGCAATTGTGTCATTATTTTTTACTGTGATTCTAGAAATGTTATTTAGGGTTACGGTTCCAAAGTTTAAATGAACAAAAATAATAAAAATTAACCACAATAACCGAAAAATGGTTACAGTTTGACCAAATTTCTAGGTTTTTCTTAAATGCCCAGATTTTTTTCTGATTTTTTTCATGATGGTTACAATCAATCCTGTCACCCCGTTCCGGCTTGACGTTGAGTTCTGGGACACCCTGTATATATATATATATATATATATATATATATATATATATATATATATATATATATATATATATATATATATATATATATATATATATATATATATATATATATATATATATATATATATATATATATATATATATATATATACACACACACACACACACATATATATATATATATATACATATATATATATATATATATATATATATATATATATATATATATATATATATATATATATATATATATATATATACAGGGTAGACCATTTAACGTGACCTCCCCAAATATCTCCGTTGCCTCAAGAGTGACGAAAAAAATGTCAGAAGGTAATTTGATTGATTTCGAAGGACTGAAGCAGTGACGAAAAGTTCATTTTTGTCAAGGTCACCGTTTTTGCGTTCTCAAAGTCATCAATGGTTTTTCAAATGGGAACATGTTTTTTTTTTCATTGGGACGTTGTAGCTGATATTCAGACGAATCCAACGACCTATGATATCATGACCTTGAAATGATTTATCACCAAAATATTTTGCTGAAAAATCATTTCGAGGTCATGACATCATAGGTGTGAATACCCATAAACTATGACCTTGACAAAAATGAATTTTTCACCACTGTATCAGCCCTTCGAAATCAATCAAGTTACCTCGTGACATTTTTTTCGTCACTCTAAAAACAACGGCAATATTTGGGGTGGTCACGATAAATGGTCGACCCTGTATATGTGTATATGTGTGTGTGTATATATATATATACAACTACATGTTCCACGAAGGATCTTGGGGAGAAAAAAAGAGATTCTTTATAGGACAGATCGCGAGTTGCGATCGTGGTGTGGAGGGATGGAAGGAAAAGGTCGGGCAAGGTAATACGTAAGCGAATGGCAATAAATGAGATTCCGAAGACTGATTGATTTTTCATTGTAATGATGTTCGGGTCGCAAGTGTGTATTTCGAAACTTTGCAAAACAAATGTTTTATAATATAATCGTATATATATAGTACAACATCGCCAACATCGCTCCTCGGACACACACACACACAAACATATATATATATATATATATATATATATATATATATATATATATATATATATATAATGTCCATAACTTTACATTATCTCTCGCCCGCGGTCCAATCATCACGGATTTTGTCCTCACGAGCCTAAGCATATACACAAGATAATTAATCATTAATTACTACAATAGAATAATAATAATAATAATATTACTTAATCAATGGTAGATTCTCTGTATGTACAGGTTATCACATAATTAAAAAAAATGAATCGTCGAATTACATATTTTACAATGAGTCTATACAGCGCCGTATAATTCTCTCTCTTTCTCTTCCGCATTCACGCACTCTCGTACCACATAACTTAGCAATTTTACACATACATACACATTTTCGCCTCGTTAAGTCTATGCGGTTTCAATCATTAGGCGGCTATTTACAGTTTTTTTTAAATTTTTATCCGTCTCTCGGTCTCTATAGCTCCACGTCGCCAGGTTGGCAAAAATATTCTATATTTATGTCGCAATCGTTCGTGTGTGAATACACATACTTTCGCACGAAAATGAATTCGTTTCCGATCCATTTTTGCTGCAGATTCGTCTATGCGAGCATCGCAACATATGCATCTCCGGACACGGGCGAAACGCTGGCGAGGTTTTTTAAATAGTCCTATTGCGGCGCGCCTGCCTACCTTAATATGCATTTTTTTTCGAATTTTTCATACATTTTTTCATAATATATTTCTTGTATTTTTTTTTCGTTTTCGTGTGGGTGTTTTTTTTTTTAATTTAATTTTTTTGGTAAGCAAATTTGAGGCACGAACGTGACTGTAATTATATGAGTGTCGACGTTTTCTTGACGTTTACTTTTGTCGCTAGAAAAATTACGCTGACTACACGGCGCGACGAACAATCTCCGTACTTCTTCGAGTATAGCTGACAAGGAACATCCCCCAGGTGACACGCTTCGATTTTGTTGAAATTTGGATACGTTATAAAGCACCGAAAAGTAAGCGATACGTATTTTTTTTATCGTCGGAAAAACGGTTTTAAGGGCTGCAACGAACCCTCGAAAATAGGGGTGTTTTTCGTTTTTCGTCGCTAACGTTATCGTTCTCATCTCCAATGTATAGTGCACAAAAAAATAAACATTGTTGCAATTGGAATTTTTTTAACATCTCGTACCGTTAAAACGTTATCGACGAAAAACGAAGAACATCCCCATTTTTGAGGGTGCGTTTCAGCCCGTAAAATCGTTTTCCGCCGATAAAAAAAAATACGTATCGCTTAATTTTCGGTGCTTTATAACATATCCAAATTTCAACAAAATCGAAGGGGTGTTCTTTGTAAGACCCTTTGTAAGATCATCGTAAGACATCGTTCTTTGTAAGACCCTTTGTAAGATCATCGGACTGTCCAAATTTGTGACTTGGTGATTTGTTTGCCGATCGGTTTCGAATTACGAGTCAGAAAGTAAGCATAGGTTTTCGTAGTTGCGATTTTTTTTCGATTTTTTAACTCCGCTGAACTAATGGGAGTTTCGATTATCGAGGCACTGGAGAAGCCGTGGTGAAAGAAGTCGATTAGACACCGAAAGTCTCTTCAACGAGACTGCATTTTCGATTGCGAGTCTCGCCGGGTTGTCATCAGCGTGTGATCGGAATAGTTCGTTTGGCAGGTCCACAATTACGATGAAAGCCAAGAAGGAGCAAATCTGAAGTTTGGAAGAGCGCCATCAGATGCGACTGGATCGAATCGGCGTTCCATTTTCCACTGGGCTGACAGGAGTTGAAGCACTTCTACGGTCGTTGATGAAAAGAGGATGGGAGTATTGATTGCCAAGTTCTCATTCATCAGATCACTTGATGATCCATGCCAAAGGCAGTCGATCAGCTACCAAAAGTCTTCAACTAGACTTCATTTTTCATCGCAAGTCTCGCCGGGTTGTCATCAGCGCGTGGGAGGTCCGACAGTTCGTTTGGCAGGTCCAAAATTGCGATGAAAGCCAATAGAAAGAAAAGAACCAGCTGGGCTACCAAAGGGAGTGGGTCAGAAGTTCAGAAGGGGCAAGATCAGATGCAACTTCATCGAATCAGCGTTCCATTTTCCACTGGATTGGTAGGAGTCAAAGCACTTCTACGGTCGTTGATGAAAAGAGGATGGGAGTATTGATTGCCACGTTCTCATTCATCAGACCACTTGATGATCCATGCCAAAGGCCGTCGATCAGCTAACAAAAGTCTTCAACTAGACTTCATTTTTCATCCCAAGTCTCGCCGGGTTGTCATCAGCGCGTGGAAGGTCCGACAGTTCGTTTGGCAGGTCCAAAATTGCGATGAAAGCCAATAGAAAGAAAAGAACCAGCTGGGCTACCAAAGGAAGTGAGTCAGAAGTTCCGAAGCGGCAAGATCAGATGCAACTGGATCAAATCAGCATTCGATTTTCCACTGGGCTAATAGGAGTTGAAGCATTTTCCGCGACCGATTAGTATCACGATCCGGATTAAGTCGCGAAGCTAAGGACGAGTTTGGTGTGTTCAATAGGCGGTGGCCTGATGATGCATCAGCGGATTGAAGTGATGTCCAAGATGATGCGGTGGCGGTGGTCCGGGCAACGGGCTGTGCTGGGCACCGACCGTTGGCGGTTGACAGACGTACCATTCGGTAAGCTCGGGTGCCCTCGAGCTCGCGAAATGGTGGTGATGATGATGATGCAGATGGCTGTTGTTGTTGCCGTTGCTGCTACTGTTGTTGTTGTTGTTCGTCGCTTGACTAGCGGCTGACGAGGAGCTCGGGCTGGTCGCTACGACTGGAGGTGGCTGGGGCGATTCCGTGTGTCCCGTCACCGACAAACTGCCACCGCTGCTGCTGCTCTCCTCACCCTCGCTCTCGTAACCTCCACCGAGTTTGCCCTCGCCCAATGACATGCCGTGCACCTGGAAATCACAAAACAACACGACACCCGTTAATTCCAAGATTCGCAACTTCTTTTGCAACCAGACTACCACGATCCACAAAATTCACCCCCAATGAACAACACGAGAGTAACTTTGTTTACCACCAACAGCAAATGGTGACTTCCCAGCTACTTTTTGCGGATCATACTACTGTATGTTTTCTTTTCAGATAATCGACGCAAACGATCTTTTCGAAAGCTGCCTACTCTACTGACATTCCCCAAAAGTACCTATACAGACTTGATCTTCTCCGCCAGTCTGTAAAAAATAGCTGCCTTTTTCGAGATGACGAATTCAACGAGATCATATCATCCCCAAATTTTCTATCCTCGAAAAGTAAGGCCCTGGTATCTTTTTTTAAGGGTACAAGTGACTAGGGAGTTTCTAATCACTATAACAATAGCAATGATTGTTATTATTATTAATAATAATTATTATTAATTATTAATTAAATAATTAATTATTAAATATTAATTAAATATAATATAAAATATTAATTTTAATCACAATTTTAATCATTTTTATTTTATATAATATAAAATATAATATAAAATATTAATTAAATAATTAATAATATTAATATAATAATAATATTAATTATAGTTATAATTATTTTTATGAATAATAATCATAACGGCGATCATGATCATAATGGTAATGTTAATAACAATACTCTAAATGTTATATTTAGTAATAATTTAAATAAATAAAATAATATCGATCAAATTTTAATGACAGTGTTATTAATATTATATACAAGTAAAATGAAGAAAGTGCCCTGTTCATCCTCGTATTAATCGACCAATGAATAACAAAAAACGAGATAAAAATTCATTTAAAAAACACATCGAAGCGCAATGACTTTGGAATGAGACTGAAGAACTATTTCACGTGTATACGGATCCTGAGGTCTGGAGAGAAACGTTGCGTTCATAATTCAGTGGGCAAATCTTGCCGACTGGCTTCCGCGAATTTCGAAAAGAGAGAGAGAGAGAGAGAGAGAGAGAGAGAGAGAGAGAGAGAGAGAGAGAGAGAGAGAGAGAGAGAGGGCGCGATAGAAATGGCAAAATAGAGCGTAGGAAAAAAGATGAGAAATTCAGGACGAAACGTACGAGAATAAGAACTTGCGAAGGATCCCAAAGAGTTTTTCTTCCTTTCTCTATCTATCTCTCTATCTCTCTCTCTCTCTCTCTCTCTTTGCCCTCTCAGCCTCCGAGTGGCCAATCTTATCGTTCACGTATCTCCGGGAGTCGCGAATGCACACCAACAGTCTGTTTTCTACTTTCTCTCTCTCTCTCTCTCTCTCTCTCTCTCTCTCTCTCTCTCTCCTCTCTCTCTCTCTCTCTCTCTCTCTCTCTCTTTGTCTTTCTCTTTCGCTCTCTCTCGTTATATATCTTTGGGGCTGTTCCGAGTACGATGAGGAACCCGCATGTAATTTTCTATTAATATTCCAAGCTTGGTCGTGCGTAAACTCTTATTTCTTTCTTGGTATTCGCAGAGTAGCACACGGAATCTCCCTCTGTCTCTGTCTCTCTTTCTCTAATCCTACGGATCTATTTCTCTCCTCCTTTCTTCATGATTTTTTTTACTCTCTAGACACTTTGGTTGGATTTCTCTCTCCCTCCTCGTCCCTCTCTCTCTCTCTCTCTCTCTCTCTCTCTCTCTCTCTCTCTCTCGTGTGTTAATTCCGAGTGGAATTAAACTTCAGCCTTGTCATTATACTTCAACTGGTACGCAATGCCATGCAACTTCAACATTCCAATCGTATCCTCGGCCCCCTATTCCGTACCTATGAATATTTCCATGTGTCTCGAGATTTCGACGAGTTCGCTGGATTTATTGGTTGTCGGAAATAATTCCTTGGATATTTTTCAACCCTTAGATGAAGAACGAAAATGAAAGAAAAAAATTAATCTAAAGCCCAATCAACTTCAAATGAACGTACATAAAAAGTGGAATTGGATGAGTGAAGAGGAATAAAAAAGAAATGAACATTTTTGTTTCTTTGTTATTTCTGTTGACTTTTTAAATTTTAGTGTATGTTTATTTCAAACTATCTTTAATTTTTCATTGTGTTTTTTTTAAGAAGTTTGTGTTTTTTTTGTAATAATAATTGAAGGATCGTTACCTTCATATGTTTGCGCAACGAGCTCGGATGTGTGTAGGACTTGCCGCAGCCTGAGACCCGGCAGTTGTAGGGCTTGTCGGACGTGTGGACGTGGCTGTGCTTCTTTCGATCGCTGCTGTTTGCGAATCTCCTCTCGCATCCCGAATACTCGCACTTGAACGGTTTCTCGCCTGTAACACGCAAAATTGAACCAATGAAGAAACTCGTTAATTTTCATGTTACATATACAAAAATACACACATAGGCACACGCGCACACACACACACACACACACACACACACACACACACACACACATACATACACACATATATATATTATATAGATATTCTTTACAATAATGTACTATTAAAATATTACAAATCATTTGAAAAGATATATCTTAATTATTTAGATTATATAATTAATTTTAATCACAAGACCATCATAATAATATCCATATGTTTAGATTATAATTGTTCATGTGAATTGAATTGAATTATAATGAAGTCTAATTAATCATCTTGCAAGCAATGATACTGAATTAATAATTTGATACGTGATACCTGATACATATATACACAATGAGTACGGAGAAAAAATTGCTAAAAATTATTCATTAATTGATTAATACGTGTAAATAAATAACACACGCATTTAAAAAAATTCATTGAAAAAAATTATGTTTCGAATATTTGAGAATTTAATAATATACATTGAATTTCAGTAAATTCAATGGCGCTTCCACTATTTTTTTTTTATTTCTCATATTTTGCTGAATTTCTTCACTGCCATCGACACGATTAAGTGAAATGTTGGCATTGTTTCGTCGCAGCACGTGAGGGTGTATTTTTCTCGGGGCAAGGAAAAATGTCGTGCGAGAGAACGAAAAGTGGCTGGCAACGTCCTCGAACGAATTTCCTTTTTTTTCGCCTCGCCGAACGGAAAAAGGAAGAGAGAGAGAGAGAGAGAGAGAGAGAGAGAGAGAGAGAGAGAGAGAGAGTTTCGCTCTCCCTGTCGGGGGTTGGAAAGATATCGAGAGATAAGGTCTCGTGCACACGAATGGCTGGAACGAAGGGTTGCGAGGCGGGGCGGGGGAGGGGTGGGGGCAGGAGGGGTTGGAACGACGACGCGACGTCCTGGCTGCTGCTTTGGGACCGGTGGCGTGACTTTATTTATATCAACCGGAAGTTGACTGGAATATATTTCACCGGTGCACACCACCGCTCCCTTTCCTCCCCCTCTCCCCCTCTCTCTATCTCTCTCTCACTCTTGCTTTTTCGCTTTACTTCCTCTCCTCTCGCCACGCGAGAAAAATCCAGAGGCTTTTCTCGCGGCTCCGAAGTCTTCGCGCGCTCTAAGGCGCGAACCGGAAACGCAAAGTTGCCGGTTTTCTCTCTCTCTCTCTCTCTCCCGCTCTCTCTCCCGCTATCCTTTTTTATGCGAAAAATGGCGACTGCCTTCCGCTCGCCAACGAGGGGAGAAAGATACGGCCCCGAAATTCTTTCGCTTCGCAGGAACGCCAGAATTAAGCGGCAACTTTTTCTCCCCTTTTTGAGTCTCTTCGATCACAGTCTGATCAGCTATTTGAATGATGGCTGCAAAGCATTTTATGCACGGAGCAGTGGGCATGTCAGAATGCCCCAAAGAACGATTTTATCTTCATTTGGTTCCATGAATTTTTTTTTATTGCATTTATTTTCACTTTTATTTGGCCTTTCTATTTATGTCAATTTTTTTATTTTTTTTTTTTAATTTTAATATTCTTTCCTTTCTACTTATTTGAATTTTTATGTTGTTCCCATTTTATTTGTCTTAATTTTCAATTCTTTGAATTTATTTTCATTTTTATTTTATTCCCTTTCAGTTTATTTTCACATTAATTTTCACTCCTTCCAATTTATTTATCTTTTTCTGTTCTTTCTACTTATTTTTATTTAAATATTTGTCCCTTTATTTTTCTTTTTAATGTTCTTTTCACTCTATTTATTTCGATAAAAAAATGTCTTCCCTTTCCTCTCTACTTATTTTTGTGACTCTCCGAATCAACGAAGGAGGAAGACAATTCCTGCGAGAATGAACAACGTGTCTGCGAATCTTGATAAATTTAACGGTTAACGGTCGCACGAATACGAAACAAGTCGATAACAAGTGTGCGGCAAAGTGTCGAGAAAAAAGACAACGAGAAAAAAAAGAGGATAGAGCGGGGCGATAATCTCTCGGGCTTTGTCAGAGATATTCAAATGCGAACGTCGACGCGCGTTTATCGACTAATTAATTTTGCACATTCGCGAACACTCACCCGGGACCTTTTTATACGACGTGGACACATATCGAGGGAGGCGTCCGCGAATGTGCGACGGCTGCACCAATTTTCACATTTACGATGCGCGACGCGTACGCGACAGGCGACGAACTTTATTCCTCTATACGCTTTCCGCCTATCTTGCGCATTTACAAAATTCCGAGTCGGCCACGAGCGCGGGCAGTCGTCAGCTGACGTCTTCGTCGTATTTGTGGTATATATATTTTTTACGGTTTTCTTGCATTGTTTCGTAGTCCAGGATCTCAACTTTAATTTGCACCAAAGATTATGTCAAAAGTCCAAAAATTGAGCGATTCGTAACGATTTTTTTGGAATGTCAGCCCATTGCCCTTTTTTCTTTTGCTGTGTACAATGCGCGGAAAACAGCCGTTTCAATTTTACGAATAAAACGACCAATCATTTTGTTTACGGACAAGAGCTTTGAAGAATTATGTCATAAGAACAAACATTTTAATTCTTGGGTTAGAAGTACGCGGTAAATTTGAAAAATCTGTTTCCAACGAAAAAAGGATTGATTGTTTCGAAAATGTTACGAAGCGTCAAATTTAAGAGTGAGAAGAGTATGAGACCTGGCCTTGAAATTTCGAAAATACGATTTTTCGTCGGGTAATTTTGTAGCCCAGTTTGTTGACGTCAATTTGCAACAAAGATTTTGAAATAAGTCGAAAAATTGGTGGAGTTATGACGATTTTTGTGAAAGGGCAGCCTGCTGCGTTCAACGCTTTCAGAATGTCCCCAAAATCGATTTTATAAAAATTGTGTTCCCTCTCGTTTTATTTTTATTTTTATTTATTTTGTGTTCTATTTATTTTCAATCTTATTTCCTCTTCATCTATTTGAATTTTTACTTTGTTTTCTTTCTACGTATCTTTATTTTTATGTTGCTCCCTTTCTGCTGATTTTAATTTTGTGTTCCCTTTCTATTTATGTCAACGTTTATTTTATTCTCTCTCTACTTATTTCAATTTTTATTTTCTTTACTTTCTACTTGTTTACATTTTTATTTTGTTTTCTTTCTATTTATTTTAATTTTCAATTATTTTTATTTATCTTCTTTTTTATTTTGTCCCCTTTCTATTGATATGACAATCACTCGACTGTGCGAAATACTCGTACAGTCCTCTGTTTAAACAATAATAACTCCCCTGTTTATCAATATTTTCCACTGAAAAAAAAACCCAAGGCCGACAAGACTAAGTATAAAATCTCTGCAAAATCCCAACCTCGTCATCCCAATACTCTCGTCACAAAAAAATATTGAAAATCTCGCTGACTTTTGAGGTCCCGAGGAGGCCCTATAGAAGGTTGCTTCTTCGCGGCTTCCTCGAGTGGACAATAAAAGCGCGAAGCATCCAAACGCGTATGCCTTTCCCGCTCGACGTCCGCACCACGAGTCAACGAGGGTTCAAATTAATAATTGGATTAAAAAGATTGCCGGGTGATGAATTATGCGTATGGTGACAAGTACAATGAACGAATTTTATCGTATCTTCTCTATCCCCTCCTCGGTCCATTGTACTCGCCCACAGAAGTGCGATTCGCCAGCGCGGAGGGGGACGAGGAAATAAAAAAAAAAGAAAAGAAGTGGGTAAGAGCGAGAGTTCCTTCCCAAACGAGACGATTAATAACTTTTTCGAATCTGTCTCCGACACACAAACGTACACACGCGAATACATACACGAGGAAACGGTAGCGCGTACGGCAAATAAATAGCAGATAAATAAAATATTTCTCTCTCGTGCTCACTTCGATCCGAGCGGGCCTCCATTCAATCCGCGTGTGCTGCTGGGCCTTGAGTGTGCAGATGGCAACAATATGCCATGAAATATTGCCCCAAACGACGCGCTCTGTCCTATTCTTTCACACACACGCATTATGTTTACAAATGTGTGGGTTTTGTGTATACGTGTGGGCAAAGGACATTTTGAACTCGTTATTTTTATATAACGTAGGAAATCGCGACAGTTGGCTACTATGAGGACCGTCCTTGAAGTCGAATCTCTCGAAAATCATTTTACATTTTAAAATCATATATATATATATATATATATAAAGTGATTTTTACATTTTTTTAAATTTTAACTTATTATTTCATTAACATTCTTAACTTTGTTATCACTATCTCAACAACTATTTTATTCAATTTTTAACTTTATCATTCATATACATGTGTACGGAAAATCAGTGAAAAAATTTCTTAAAATTCACTTTAAATATATATAAAGTAATTTTTACACTTTTTGACATTTTAACTTATTATTATTTTATTAACTTTGTTCACTTAGTTATTACTATCTCGACAATTATTTAATTCACTTTTATAACTTCAACCTATTTTTTGCAATATATTTATTTAACTTACCTTTCATATATATATATATATATATATATATATATATATATATATAT
>OX101790.1:46836546-46846546 GCA_944452715.1 Ophion slaviceki
ATTTATGGTCTCGACGATAATTAACTCTCTTTCCCCGATATCTTCAGGGAATTCTCTGCTCTTCGATAATTCATTATATATATATATATATATATATATATATATATATATATATATATATATATTTGCTTTTTTTTATTAAAATAAATCGAGTTTTTATCAAAGTTCAAATGAATCTTCAACAATTCCCCTAAATCCCCGAGCGGTTCGATCAATGTTTGCTCGCAGTTCCAGCGAATCGAACGAATTCTCTTTCCACCAACATTCTCCCAATATTCTCAAAAGTGTCGGTCAATTTTCCAAACGGTGGTCGAAATGTGTACAAAATTTCGATTTTTCTGTATTTTGGCATTATTTATTTTGGAAATATTGTAATTTTTATTTATTCATGGAATTTCGTGACCTATCGAATACTCGGATGGGTGACCGCGTCGGTCACCCATCCAAGTTTTGACCAGACCAACGAAGCTCGACACGGGAGATCGCCGAAGCGGGCACACCCACCGCGCAACCACTGTCGCGGTTCGATTTTTTTAATGTATTCTTCTTTCTTTTTTTTTTATCAATTATACGTCATTTTGTTGGGAAAAGGGGGAATTTACGAGCGGATAAGGCAAAAGTGTACGCGCTCGGTACAAGTGCGCGATCGTTACGCTCTATAAGGCCTCATTAAACTACGAACGCAAGGCACGTAGGGATCGTGAGAGATCGAGAAACGAGACGCAGCTACGTATAGACTGCGGGTAATTTGAGAAAATAAAAAAAACTCTCTCTCTCTCTCTCTCTCTCTCTCTCTCTCTCTACCTCTGCCCTCCTGTCCGTATGATTGCTTCGTTAAGGATCATTCACGAGAGATGCGCCGTGAGGATACAGACCCGACTTACTTTGGCTAAATAGGGTATAGAAGAGCATTGCCCGATTCGCACGGAACGTTCGAAGCCAAACGCGGAAAATTCTCCGACCGGAATCTCCAGGCTGGATTTACAAAAATCGCCGAGGTAGATTTTTTTTCGAGTTATGTGCGGAATGTGCAAATGCAAGTTGGTAAGTCTGAAGCTTGTGCGAAGCTCGGGGAACCTTGATTCTATGGGAAAAGTCGGAAAATCTGAAGTTTATAAAAATACTTAGAAAATGTACATTTTTCACGAGAATTTAAAAGATGACAATTTTATGAGAGAACTTAGAAAATTAAAATTTTGTAAGAGAACTTCGAAAATGTACATTTTAAAAGGAAACTTAGAAAATTTACTTTTTATGAGAGAACTTGGTGAATGTACATTTTATAAGCGAACTTAAAAAATGTACATGTTATGAGAGAATTTAGTGAATGTACATTTTATAAGCGAACTTAGAAAATGTACATTTCACAAGAGAATTTCGAAAATGTAAATTTTATAGGAGAACTTAGAAAATGTCAATTTGATGAGGACGCTCAATAACCGCAGTATAATGAAGGAACTTAGAGAATCTGGATCGGAAATATGATATTATGAGACAACTTAGAAAATTTAAATTTTCAAAGAAAAAACAGAAATTTACGTTTTCTTAGAGAAAATAAAAAATCCATATTTTCTGAAAGAAAAAAGAACAACCGGGTCTTACTTCGGAAACTTAGAAAAGCTACTTAGAACGTAAGGATACTTAGAAAATCTTAATTCCATTGAAGAACTCGGATAATTCAAATTCTCCAATTTCGACTTACCAGCGCGAAGAATCAAAGTTTTCTAAAAAAAAAAACTGACAAAATCCACAATCAAACCCAAAGAACTCCAGATTTTCTAGTTTCGACTTTCCACCCCGAAGAATCTATATTTTCTACGGAAACTCACAAAATCCATACTTTCCCAGAAGGCCCAAAACCAAAGGTACTAAAAAAATCAACATTCCAAGCTATCCCAAAAACCCTATTTTTGCAAAAAATAATCCAAAATCTTCATTCCCAGAAAGAAAAAACTAAAATCCCATCAAAAGGCCATCATCGAAACGCGGGCGTGTGCACGTCGAAATGGCCCAAGTACCGTGCAAGAAGCGAGACCTCAAATATTTCGCTTCGCCGCGAGTAATCGAGTACAAAAACGTTTGTCATTGAGAGCGGAGGAATTCGACGCGGAGTTCCGGCAGCGTTAAAAGCCGAAAAACCGAAGGAAATGTTGGCCGCACACAACGCACGAGGCACACGATCCTTCATCGTCTCGTGCGCGACGCATGACGTCTCAACTCTCGTGCCAAACCTCGTTGTCGTTATTTCTTCTCTTCCTTTCGACTTTATTTTGTTCACGTACAAAATCGGCGGCAAAGTCCAAGGGAGGCGGCGAGGGGGGAAAGAGAGAGAGAGAGAGAGAGAGAGAGAGAGAGGGAGAGAGAGAGAGAGAGAGATGAGGTCGTTGTTGGCCCTCCTCAGGTTCGAATGAGTACAGAGAACGAATGGGAGGAAGAAAAAGAGCGGAACCCACGTCGCCATTTGTTTGGCATTTACAGCCATTTAGAGCGGAAAACCTAAGGCGCGCGTCTCTGCGGTACCGCCGACTGTGAGCAAGAATTTTCCTCCGACGTATGTCTATATACACACACAGACACACACATAATACATTATATTATTGTATGTTGTATAATAATAACAAGAAAAAACAACAATAATAATAATGTAACAAAATACATCCATATCACATGTGAAATTATCATCATTGTCATTATTGTAATAATTATATAACTGCACATAATACAATATATATCTAATTGGCACACGATAAGTTGTAATGGAAATGTAGTAGCAGAGAAAAAGAGTAATGGAAACGAAAGACAAGATTAAATCTAGACTTAACGGGTTACCCCCACTTGTAGCGCAAAAAAGGCATTTTTCATGAATTTTTTTAAAGAAAACTACAAAACTTTTCTAATCGATCAATATACCATCTTAAAGAACACATCTTGAAGAACGTTCAGTAATGTTTTTAGTGAAAAATATTACATTGTTTAGTGGCAAATGGCCGTCAATGAAATAATGTTTTTATATACACGGTTTGCGGTGACCAACATTGCGGCGAAGTGGATCATCTGAAAAAAAAATGCGGATGGATTTAGTCAAATATAAGTATAAACTAGTCTTTAATCGAAGGATTTTAACAAATATTCATTTTTCACAAAATGGCGGACAGTCAAAGTTAATGGTTCGATTTTAACGAAAAAAAACGGTCGTTTTTTGGCTATAAAACGGCCATTTTTTTCGAAAAAAAAATCGAACGATTAAAGACTACATTTTTATGTATTAAATAAGCCTGCAAAATTTCAAGAAGATCGGTTCATTAGTGTTCGAGTAATCTTGGTCACCGACTTCAGAAATGCCATTTTGAGAAAAACGCGTTTGAAGTTTCAATTTCAGTTTACACGAAGAAAATATTTTTTTTTGTAAACTTCATAGAGTCATCTATTCCGGGCCCATACTTCTGTATGGGCCCGGATACTTATACTTAAAAAAAATGCAATATTAAAAAATCGATTTTTTCAAAATCACAAGTGGGGGAAACCCCTTAAGCGTAGGATAAGAGAAAAGTATGTCACCGCTGTAATTTGATGGAATATTCTTAAGCCCGAGACGCAAAAATTGCTAAAGAAATAATAATAATAATAATAATTTTATTACGTGAATAAAAAAAAACTTTTGTGTTACTACCAACGACTAAAATTCAATTCTGAGTTGTACAAAACATTCGCTGAGCCAGTTTTTTTTCGTAATAATCATTGATAATATTATACTTTTTCAAGATGGTAGTAACACAAAGGTGTTTCTTATTCACGTAAAAAAAATTTTAATGCATAATTTGGCCGTTTACTTATATATTTTATTCAAAATGAGCATCTACGGAGTAAATCTATACATCTAATTGGCATACATATATGTGCTTTTCTATCGTATTATTATTAATATATTATATATAATAAAATGATATATTATACAATATAAAATAATATACTCTTATACATATTTTATAATTTCTGTTATTATGATGATGGTGATGATTATCATTATCATTATTATTTTAATGTTATTATAACATTTTATTGTTCCGGGTACCGAATTTCCATGCAACTCCGTTCACTTCCAGGCAATTATTATTATTATTATTATTATTGCTTATTATAGTATCATTAGACACTTGGATACTCAATAAACACTCCTCACACGACACTCTCTCTCTCTCTCTCCCCCTCTCTATATCTTTCTCTCGTTTTTGTATACTATTTTTCTCTGCTTTTCCAGTATCTCATTGTCAATGTTACGCCCGTGGGCGCGCGCGCGCCTCTTTGACGA
The DNA here is from genome assembly GCA_944452715.1 of Ophion slaviceki. Taxonomy (NCBI): domain Eukaryota; kingdom Metazoa; phylum Arthropoda; class Insecta; order Hymenoptera; family Ichneumonidae; genus Ophion; species Ophion slaviceki. The sequence continues at coordinate 46,840,856 of OX101790.1, forward strand.
ATGAGCAAAGACGAAAAAAAAAGTGAAAAGTTGAAGCCTCCCTTGGCCGCGCCGGCCGCAAGTACAAGGGCGCGTTTGGACTTTCGAATTTTCACGGGACGACGGGAGAATAGTACATCTGCGGTCCAAGGACCATAAGGAAAAAGGATCACGGTGTCGTAGCGAGAGCCCTTGGCAGGGCGCGGAGAAGAAAAGGACGAAAAAGGATGCGGAGTCTCGGTAATATTCGCTGTATGTGTATACACTTACTTATGGTCATCGCTCTTACTCGGAGAGTCAACCTGGTTAGTCAATACGCGTTGGAGAGAAGAATATTCTTTTTTTTTGAGAGAGAGAGAGGGAGAGAGACCCCCCGGGCAATATTCTCGTCGAGAAATTCGTTCGGGTCGACAGAAATTCGCCACGCTACTTTCGACACGGTGCTCAATTCAATTCTCTTTGAAAATACTTGAATGCATATAGATACATGTACATTTCTCGTACAGTTGTTATTTTCTCGTGTGTCACTCGCCTCGGGACCAGGAGATTCCATAACTGAGGTACCAGGTCGTCGAAAATCGACCCTCGAAGATCCAGGACCAAGGTCCTCATTTCCTCGTCCACTTTTCATTTTCACTTGGTCAGTAATGGAAATTTGCAATTTTTCTCCTCGCAGGGCTTGGAGATACCTTGAGGCAAGAAAAAAATTGCTGATTTTCGTGTTTTTTTAAGGGGAGGGTAGGGGTTCCAGCGCGAAAAAAAAACACTTTTTTGCGAATTTTTCTCATCTATATGGATAGAGTCAATTTATTGAAACCTTTTGTACATTGTTAAGTATCATTTCAAGAATATTCCGTGAAATTTGTACGCGAAAATATCCACAAACAAGCCGGTGACAAAGCTTTTCCAAGAACGCCTTTGGAAAATCACGATTTGCGGTGTTCACTGTATCTCAGCTGGAAATTATCTGGAACCAAGTACCATTAAGGGGTTACCCCCATTTGCGATTTTGAAAAAATCGATTTTTTTTATTGCTTTTTTTTTAAGTATAAGTATCCGGGCCCATACAGAAGTATGGGCCCGGAATAGACGACTCTATGTAAGTTTACAAAAAAAAATATTTTCTTTGCGTAAACTGAAATTGAAACTTTAAACGCGTTTTTCTGAAAATGGCATTTCTGAAGTCGGTGACCAATATTACTCGAACACTAATGAACCGATCTTCTTGAAATTTTGCAGGCTTATTTAATACATGAAAATGTAGTCTTAATTGTTCGATTTTTTTTCGAAAAAAATGGCCGTTTCATACCCAAAAACGGCCGTTTTTTTTCGTTAAAATCGAACCATTAACTTTGACTGTCCGCCATTTTGTGAAAAATGAATATTTTTTAAAATCCTTCGATTAAAGTCTAGTTTATACTTATATTTGACTAAATCCATCCGCATTTTTTTTCAGATGGTCCACTTCGCCGCAATGTTGGTCACCGCAAACCGTGTATATAAAAACATTATTTCATTGACGGCCATTTGCCACTAAACAATGTAATATTTTTCACAAAAAAAAAATTACTGAAAGTTCTTCAAGATGTGTTCTTTAAGATGGTATATTGATCGATTAAAAAAGTTTTGTAGTTTTCTTTAAAAAAATTCATGAAAAAGGCCTTTTTTGCGCTACAAGTGGGAGTAACGCCTTAAAGTTTAGTCAAAGTATTATCAAATCCTCCCCCCAACGATCTTTGATAATTTTTTTTCATCTCTAATTTTTTGGTGGTCATGTAAAGTGAAAAGTGCTATTTTTCACGAAAATTCCGCCATTTTGGGAGTGGAAAACCCGCTTAATGTAAAAAAAAATCTCAAACAAATCGTTGGGGGGAGGTATTTTATATGTAGAAAGTGCGTACCAAATTTGAAATAAATCGGTCATGTAGTTTTGAAATGGCAGTGAACACGGACTTTGAAAAAGTGGTTTAGAGAAAAACGCCGCACCGGCTTGTTTGCGGATATTTTCGCGTACAAATTTCACGGCATGTTCTTGAAATGACACTGAACAATGTACAAAAGGTATCAATAAGTTTGCTCTATCCATATAGATAAAAAAATCGCAAAAAAGTGTTTTTTTTTTCACGCTGAAACCTCTTCCCATAAAAGAGTTAGGCCACTTTAGAATTTCCGAAAAATTGATTTTTTAATGGACCCCTGGGACCTCAAAAATGATGTCCCAAAAGATTATGGCCGGGAAAAATCTGTAAGTACTCGGTTTTCGAATTTTCGTACAAGGCCGCCTGGTCCGCAGCGAGCTACTCAAAAACTTCAAACGCGTTTATCGCAAAATTGCATTTTTTAAGTTGGCCGGAAACATAACTCAGACAATTTTCAACCGATTCACTTGAAATGTTGAATATATCTTGAAAAATACATTATCTCTGGAAGTAAGTAGGATTTTTTTTATATTGCATAGTTCATTTGTTATTAACAATTATCTGACGATTTAATAGGGAAATTTTTCACTTTCCACTTTAAAAGTGCGCCATTCAGCCAAGGAGCTGTTTGTCCGGTCGTGGACCCTGGAAAAACGGAGAAGTCGTCGCAAAAACGCTGCACAGCCGCCATTTTGATATGAATCGCTTAAAAAAAAATATTGTATACAGTCACTGATATGTATGATAAACACCCTTTTTTGTAATCTCGATTTATTTTGTAGTTTTTCTGAAAAAAAATCCCCAAAAAGCCTATTTTTTCGACCTCTGGAGTGGCCTAAGGCCTTGAGGAAATATTTCTTCACAATTTTTTATACTTAGGGTATGTTTTATTACCGCTTTCGGCTGTTACATGGCATTTCTTTTGATCAATCTTCAAAAATGGTATGGCGCGGTCTTCTAGTGCGGCGGATGTTGTCAGACGGCGTGACACGTAGCGTCGGCGGGATTAAGGGGTTACCCCCACTTGCAATTTTGAAAAAATCGATTTCTTTTATTGCGTTTTTTTAAGTGCAGTTTTTTTTGATGCCCGGAATAGATGACTCTATGTAAGTTGACAAAAAAATATTTTCTTCATGTAAACTGAAATTGAAACTTTAAACGCGTTTTTCTCAAAATGGCATTTCTGAAGTCGGGGACCAAGATTACTCGAACACTAATGAACCGATCTTCTTGAAATTTTGCAGGCTTATTTAATACATAAAAATGTAGTCTTTAATCGGTCGATTTTTTTATTCGAAAAAAAATGTCCGTTTTATAGCCAAAAAGCGGCCGTTTTTTTTTCGTTAAAATCGAACCATTAACTTTGACTGTCCGCCATTTTGTGAAAAATGAATATTTTTTAAAATCCTTCGATTAAAGACTAGTTTATACTTATATTTGAGTAAATTCATCCGCATTTTTTTTTTTCAGATGATCCACTTCGCCGCAATGTTGGTCACCGCAAACCGTGTATATAAAAACATTATTTCATTGACGGCCATTTGCCACTAAACAATGTAATATTTTTCAATAAAAAAATGACTGAAAGTTCTTCAAGATGTGTTCTTTAAGATGGTATATTGATCGATTAAAAAAGTTTTGTAGTTTTCTTTAAAAAAATTCATGAAAAAGGCCTTTTTTTGCGCTACAAGTGGGGGAACGCCTTAATCTGTAAAAAACCAACGAAGATTTTTCTGTCATTAACACTCTTACGTAGAATATGAACCAAGAAAAAGAGAAAAATGTTGAAAATCGATGAAATGGTATGCTTGGAAACAAAAAACTGAATGTTAAAGAAAAAGCGACATTTTGCAATATTTTTTTTTGATTTTCAAAAACAGGTCATGTTTTAGAAAATATGGCTAGAAATATACGAAATTTCATGAGAATCGGTCAGTTAGTTTCTTGGGTATACGTCACGCCATTTTTCAAAATGCAGTTTAGAAGACCGTGCCATACCTCCGACATTTTTAAAGCTCGACATTTTTTTTTGTACCGTGCAGCAGCAAAGAGTAGTAATAAAACATACCACAAATTTAAAAAATGTAGGAAGAAGCTTTCCATAAAAAAAATCATTAAAATCGACAAATTTTTTCCTCGCTTCTCCACTTACGCTGAAATGATCATTTTCAAGGCCCTCTGAGCTCTCCCATCAAAGGGAATATTTTTTTGTTGGTGTGTTGCAGGATTCCGAAAAATGTTCATTCATTTTGCGAGGAGAAAGCCTGCACCGGAAGTACGGGACACGTGCGTGTCCTTGAAAAAGACGCCGGGCCGCGGGACCGCGATTTACCTCAAACTTCTCGGAGTCCTGCAAGTCGGCTGAAGAGAGAGAGAGAGGACCGGAAATTAAACTCACCATGGGAATTCTTACCGGCTGCCATTCGCCCGGGGAATTTATTAATTGAGACCGTCGAGAGTGATAAACGGTGCGACGTAGAGAACGAGAAAAAAGGATTGGATAAGGACAATGAAGGGCTATACGATAGGGGACCTATAGAAGATCGATAAAGGACTCGTATGAAATGGCAATGAAATTTTTACACAAATCTGTGAAATTTTTCATTTTTTATTCAAATTTTATGTTGTTTTTCATTCAGTGTTATTTTCAAAGTTTATCTCGCAGTCTTTTTCACAAATTATTTTATTTTTATACGTTTATTTGCGTTCTATTGGCGCTCAATTTTCTTTCAGTTCATTTTTTTCTCAAATCTTTTTTTTAAACCAATTTTTCTCCGTTTTTTCTCTCGAATTTTTTGTCGATGCGTTTTGCACTCATATTTTCGTCTGCTCTTTCTTTCCTCAAGTTCCTCATTTATTTTATTTTCATCAACTTATTTCCATTGCATTACCTCAAAATTTTGTTTCCGCTCTTTTCTCTCAAAACTTTTTTCAAATTTATTTTATGTCAATTTTTCTCGGTTTTTTATTTCGCTATTTTTTCTCGATGCATTTGTTGCTCGACTTTTTGTCGGATTTTTCCTCAACTTCGTTATTTGTTCTATTTTTATCGATTTATTTTCATTTCGTTTCCTCTGCATTTTATTTCTGTTCTTTTTTTTATCCCAATTCGTAAATTTTTATATTTTTACTAATCGAGCCGGTTTATTGTCTGTCAATATTCCACTTTTTTTCTCTCAAATTCTTTTTCTCGATGCATGTTGCGCAAAATTTTGTTGTCCGTCTTTCTTTTTTTATAAATTTATTTCCGTTTCATGAGCTCTGCATTTTTTTTGTGAAATTTTTTGGTCTCAAATTCCATTTTTTTTCTTTTTGTCAATTTATTTCCGTTTTATTTGCTGTGATTTAACTTTCCGTTTTTTTTCTCTCAACTTTGGATTCCGTTATTTTTTTGGCTTCTCGTCGGATGTCGAAGTGATTCGAACTTTCGTCGGGACTCGCGAAGATCTCGGTCGACGTTGTCGAACTGCCCGTGTTACAGCCCCTCGTGAAAAATTGCTTTTTCCTCGCGAGTATTTTTTTTGCCTTTAATTTGTTTTCTATTTGTTTTTTCGTCCATGTCGATTTTTCCAGCCTCCTCCGCACGCCCCCTCTCCCATCGTGCTTTACAAGGAGTCGCGTGTGCCGAGCACATGGGCGGAAACGAGGAATACAATGAAGACGGCACCGCAGAGAGCGTCATGCGGTACCAAAATTTAAGTGTTCCGTTTTCCCGACCACCCTAGACGCTCCCGCATACATCTCTCCTATGCGTTTATACGGGGTGTCCCATTTATCTTGAAATGTCGAAATA
>OX101790.1:46849046-46888671 GCA_944452715.1 Ophion slaviceki
ATATATATATATATATATATATATATATATATATATATATATATATATATATAATGTCCTACTATATGCTGAAATTTCAGTTTAGTAAAAGTCCCACGGTTTTCAAGATAAAAATCATCTGCTTTTGGTTTTTCGCATGTCATTTCTACAAATGGTAACCTTTCATGTCCCGTTTTTTAAAAATACTCTTCGTTATTTGTTTGATGTAGAAAAGTCTTCTTTTTAACCTTAAAGATTAAGGAAACTTTATGAAAATGGATCCTATGCAGAATTTTCATACTTCGAAACGGACTTTGATAGCCTCCGGTGTACCAAAAATGTACTACGCATGTCATGCTGATTACGTTAAAAAGTTGCTAGTTAATGTCGATTCATGTCATTTGTAGAGGAGCATGCGAAAAACCGAAAGCAGATGATTTATTTTTAAAAATAACATAAACCCTTCAAATTTTTGTCTATTTGAATACGTTGACATTTTTTCAGATTTTGTTCAATTTTTTTTTACAATGTTTCGAAAGCACCTAGATGGCCTGAAAAAAACATTGTAAACGATTTAAAAAAAAAATCCAAATAAATGTTAATATATTCAAAACGAAACATTGCTACATTTTCCCCTCTAGATATTTTGTCTTTAACTCAAGATCGGGCAAAAAACTTTCAGAAAAAAATTATGAAAAAATTTAAGCGAATTTAAAATAGAAAATTAGAAAAGTTTCTCCTTCTGATATTTTATTATAAACGCCATACTTTTCGAGTTAAGACATTCTACTCATCAGAGTTTCGAGCGAAAATAGCCAAAAAAACATCCGAGGAACATTTTGAAAAAATTCCAGACGATCCAGTATAAACTTACGCATCTTTTTATATCTCTAATATTTCCTCTTAAACCCTATAGTTCTTGAGTTACGTTGCATTTTCCAAAATTTGTCTTTTTTAGCAAAAAATGAAATAACTTGGCGAAAAAAAATCGTACGAAACTTAAAAAAAAAACAAAATGAAGCTCCTGCTACGCCGTTTAAGTTTATCATGGATAAACATGACAAAAAAAATTCCATAAGTCATGCGCCCAATTCTCGATGGTCGAAAAAAGGCCGAAAAACAGTCACGTACAAAAGTGCGTACCGGGTTGATAAAGAATCATCAAAAATATTTCAAAAAAGCAAAACAAAGCCGAAGTTTTTCCCTTCAAAACGCCGTTCGGTAAATTTGGTTACCTTTTTTTCACGAACATACGTATATATATATGTGAATGTATGTCCTAACATATATATTCATACGAATGTCCCTCACCCCACTCGTGGCGAATATTTCTCCTCCTCCTCTTCTCGATCCTCCTCCTCGCGTGTAAGCAGAAGTTCGTACATCGTGTACACATAGGCTACATCCTGGGGTGCACATACAGAAACGGAATATATATATATATATATATATATATATATATATATATATATTGAAACCAAAGAAGAGATCGTGTGAGGGGCTATGTTGGACACACCCACGCCACTCCCACTCGGCATCGAGACCGCGACAGAGGAACGTTTCGCGACGTATCTTTCACTCCTCTCGCGGGATGCTGCAGATTCGACCGAACCGTACAGAACGAAAAAACAAACGAAAAAACCTACATGGCTTTGTTCGCAAAAGATTTTTACATCTTACAACTCGCTAAAACAATGAAATAATAACAATGATAATTATTATTCTGGCAATGATTGTTATTATCATCGTCATCGTTGCCATCGTGATAATGATGTTGATCATCATTACTATTATCACTATTATTATTATTTGAGAATTTATTACTTATAATATGAATTCATAATTTATTACTTTTTTATGAAAATAAAATTATTGCCATTAATAGTATTATTATCATCGACATGTCAAAGACGATTATAGTGGATAATAACACCAACAACAACAAATGCAATAATCATCATAATAATCCAATATAGAAAATACAATGGATAATTATTTTTTTTTCAAAATACTTCAATATAAATAATAATAATATAAAATGGAAGTGGTTCGATCTCGCGAATTTTCGTCGAGCGAAAACTAAATAAAAATAATCCTATCAATCCGAAGTCGTGGCATAATGGAAAATTATTTTTAAAATCGTAAGAATCTTTTCGAAAATCGTTTGCAAACATTACTCCGATCCTTCCGCAAATTCGAAAGTCACTTTGGTCCGTCGCGATGAAGGGATGCTTGAAGGAAAACAAAAAACAAAAAAATAGCGCAAGGGGGCGCGATCTTTTGCAAATGCAGCATAAATCTCTCGAGTGCTCCGCACGTGAGGATCACTTAGGCGAATGCCGTAAGATATGGTGGCGAGTATTAAAAGTACTCGCGGCCCTTTACCTACGACTTGCACACAGATACATACACAGGCACCTGGGCACTCGAAGAAAGATCGGTGGTACGTAGTCGCGCAGCCACCGAATTTACGATCGAACAAAAAGCATCGAGCAATAAAGGTGACAAAATATTTCCATCGAAATATTATTTACGAGCCGGGTCGTATCTCTCTCCGCGGCCGTTGAAATTGCTGGTCGCCGCTCTCCACGGGCCTATACACATACGGGGCCATCGACTACTGACTAACTGCGATGACCATCGGGCCTTCTTACCGTTCTGGTCTATACCCGAGCTCGTCTCATCTTACGACGTGAGAGCCTCCTCTATACTTTCCCGCGCTCAATATATATATATATATATATATATATATATATATATATATATATATATATATATATATATATATATAAATAAATGATCCGCAGCGTCGCGTTGCGCAAATATTCTCCCCTCGGCCAATAATAATAAAATCACCGGTATTACGAACTTTCCGAGTTTCACGTTACGAATTTAGAGAGAGCCGATCACTTGAGTAATATATATATATTTGTGTGTGTGTGTGTGTTACCATATATACGTTTTTAATATTACGACGCTGACGCAATGACTTAACGAGTGAAGGCAATTTGCAGGAAGTGAAGACTAAATTCTTGAATTTAAAAATCAATTGACAACGATGAATACCTAAGACGTGTATGTATATATATATATGTATATATATGTGTGTGTATATATATATATATATCCTATTATATATCCTATTAATTTAACATCTTTATTGTAACAATAACAATGATAATACTAAAAATAATGACAGCTATACACTAGTCGAATTAATTCAGGACACTTTTCAACAAATTTTAATTTCGCTTTTATTGATCATTTTTACGTTATGATCGCTAATATTTCATATTCTTAATCAAGTAGGCTTACCAAGGCGAATACTAAATAGAAACATTCTAAATTAAAAAAAAAACCGTACAGTATCATTTCGGCGTAGCAGAATATACATTTTCTGCATAAGTATGAAAAAAAGATTTTTTCTATTAAATGAATTTAGGTCATTTTTCAAAGTTTTTAAATTTCGATTTTATTTATCATTTTTACGTTATGATCGTTGATATGTTTTATTCTTAATAAAGTACGCTTACCGAGGCAAACACTAAGTAGAAACAGTTTAGATTAAAAGAAATAACATGACTATCATTTCGGCGTAGCAGAATCTACATATTCTGCGTAAATACAAAAGAAGCTAATTTATTTTAAGTGTCGAGAAATAATTCCACAAGTCTACATTGCAGGGATAAATTTTCATCTATTATTTTTATACAGGACGGATTTTTTTCTTCATTTATTGTCGTTAACATTTTTATATCCATGCGAAAAAAAAAATGTTATAGATTAATAAATGAATTCGATCCTATACATACGTATTACGCTTTTGATATAGAATACATGTATATACAGGGTTTTTTGTTCGTGGTTGTAATAGCACGAAATAACTTTTGTTGTATTATGCAATGTATGTTTATTGCAAATAAATAATTATTTGATAGCGCTGCTTTCGAGAAAATGACTCTTGAGCTTCCAAAGTCTTGAAAATATGTGAATGTATGAAAAATTTCAACTCCTAACTGCATTATAGAAAAAAATGTATTTTCTTTATTTTGACCACATAATAAATGATTTCTATGACAAGTTTCATACCGTTGGAAAGGGCATAAACTAGAGAACTTTTTAAAACAAAGCTAAGTTCAAAATAGCTTTTAGTTTTTAATAATGATTTGAGAAATTGACATTTTTCAGACATTTACGGATTTTCGAGACTTTGGAAGCTCATGAGTCATTTTCTTGAAACCAATTGTATCAAATAATGATTTATTTATAATAAACATACATGGCAGAATACAACAAAAGTCATTTCGTGCTATTACAACCAGAAACAAAAAAGTTATGACGATTTAAAGGCGAACCTTTGGGTTATTTAAAAAAAAAACGGAAAAAAATCACATCTCAATTACTGTGACAATTAGGGCATAGGGTCTTAGGGTGAAAAACCTAGCAAACGACTCGCCCAATCCCCAAAAAAATTGTGTCGGTCCAAACACTCTGTGTATACACGGTGTCCTTCTTATCTCTGCCACCCGAAATAACTCGGTAATTATCGATGTCACAAAAAAATGTTCCAGACAAAAGTTGTACGGTGTGAAGAGGGCCGCCATCAAATGCGACAAATTTTTTTTTTCGGTGGAGGCGCTGATGCACAGTGAAGGTCACCTCCACTTTTTTAAATGGCTTGCTACATTTTTTTTCAACCATCTTGTGGAGCACCTCAAGCCGCATTAAGGGGTTACCCCCACTTGCGATTTTGAAAAAATCGATTTTTTTATTGCATTTTTTTGAAGTATAAGTATCCGGGCCCATACTTCTGTATGGGCCCGGAATAGATGACTCTATGTAAGTTTACAAAAAAAAATATTTTCTTCGTGTTAACTGAAATTGAAACTTTAAACGCGTTTTTCTCAAAATGGCATTTCTGAAGTCGGTGACCAAGATTACTCGAACACTAATGAACCGATCTTCTTGAAATTTTGCAGGCTTATTTAATACATAAAAATGTAGTCTTTAATTGTTCGATTTTTTTTTTTCGAAAAAAATGGCCGTTTTATAGCTAAAAACGGCCGTTTTTTTTAGTTAAAATCGAACCATTAACTTTGACTGTCCGCCATTTTGTGAAAAATGAATATTTTTTAAAATCCTTCGATTAAAGACTAGTTTATACTTATATTTGACTAAATCCATCCGCATTTTTTTTTCAGATGATCCACTTCGCCGCAATGTTGGTCACCGCAAACCGTGTATATAAAAACATTATTTCATTGACGGCCATTTGCCACTAAACAATGTAATATTTTTCAATAAAAAAATTACTGAAAGTTCTTCAAGATGTGTTCTTTAAGATGGTATATTGATCGATTAAAAAAGTTTTGTAGTTTTCTTTAAAAAAATTCATGAAAAAGGCCTTTTTTTTGCGCTACAAGTGGGGGTAACGCCTTAACAACATTATAGGTCAAGGTCGTTCAAGGTCAGTATCTATGATACAAATCTAAATATCTCGGATCACCATAGAATATTTCGTAGTGATCCGAGATATTTAGATTTGTATTTCATTTTAATGAAATTTGTCTTTAATATATAAGTATATATAGACTAGGTGCGCAACTAAGTTCCTGAGTTTCACACATGTAGTCGGCATACAGTTCTGAAATTGGGTGCCTTGATAGCTTGGACATCTGTTAAGAATACCCAGTCGTAATATGAACGAATATCGCAACACAACGACCTTTTTTCTAACCTCGAAAATGTCAAAGCTTGTGCCAAATAAACAGCATTTGCGGGAAGCATTGCGTTTCTGCTTCAACCTAAAAACAACAGCAGTTGAAGCACGTCGGTTACTTGAGGAGGCCTACGGCGTACATATACCATAAAAAACAACGTGTGAAGATTGGTCCAAGCGGTTCAGAAGTGGCGATTTTGAGACTGGGGACAAGGAGCGCTCGGGAAGACTGCAAACATTTGCGGACGCCGATCTGCAAGCGTTATTGGATGAAGGTGACACTCAAACAGAAGATCAACTTGACGAGGCGTTAAGGAGGTACACCAGCTTCAGCAAAATGGTGATAGATCAATAAAATTTGGTGAATATATTCTTTAGTATTATTCATGTAGATACAAATTTTTTCAGATTTTTTGGTTGTGCCGTTTTCTTACAAATAATTCACAAGCGTTTATTCTTATACCCGGAATATATACCTATATCTATAAAAACGCTATGCTTATACACGTGAACTTCAATGTTCAATTACTCGATAACGGCACAATGAAAAAATCTGAAAAAAATTGTATTGACATATATAATACTAAAGAATATATTCACCAAATTTTATTGATCTATCACCATTTTGAAATTTTACCATGGTTTAGCATGGCAACATTGTATGAAGCTGGTGTACCTCCTTAAATGTGACTCGGCGATGTATTTCGAAACGTTTGCACGCCATGGGAAAAATTCACAAGGAAGGAAAGTGGGTGCCGCACGAGTTGACTGAGAGACAAATGGAAAATCGAAGGGCCACTTCCGAATTGTTGCTTTTGCGGCAGAACAGAAAGAGTTTCCCGCATCGAATTGTTACTGGCGATGAAAAATGGATATATATCGAGAATCCCAAACGCAGAAAATCGTGGCTTTCACTTGGCGAAGCGTCAACATCGACGGCCAAAACGCTTCGGAAGAAAGACAATGCTCTGCGTTTGGTGGGACCAGAAAGGAATCGTGTACTATGAGCTGCTGAAACCGGGCGAAACTGTCAATGGGCTTCGCTACCGACAACATCTAATCAACTTGAACCACGCATTGCTCGAAAAACGGCCAGAATGGGACACGAGACACGAACGTGTGATACTGCAGCACGACGACGCTCCGTGCCATCGCAGTTCCATCGTCCAGGACACCATAAAACACTGAAATGGGATCTGCTACCGCACCCGCCGTATTCGCCAGACCTGGCCCCTTCAGACTATCACTTGGTCCGGTCGATGGCGCATGGCTTGGGTGGGCTACACTTGGCCAATTACGATGCAGTATAAAATTGGTTGGACGAATGGTTTCAGTCGAAAGACGCGTCTTTTTATCGTCGCGGTATTTATGTACTGCCAGAGAGATGGCAGAAATGTGTAAATAGCCAGGGACAATACTTCGAATGAACCATTTTTTGTATTTGTCTTGAAATTTACGATTTTTTATTGGTAAGAAAAACCCGGAAACTTAGTTGCGCACTAGTATATAAGAAAAATATCTGGGATATATTATGGACGTCGAAGCGCGATCTTCTCATCAGTATCTTCGAACGCGATCAATTTCGGGATATGTCCATATATATATATATATATATATATATATATATATATATATATGTATATGTATATGTATATGTATATGTATATGTATATGTATATGTGTGTGTATATATATATATGTATATGTATATATATATATATATATATATATATATATATATATATATATATATATATATATATATATATATATATATATATATATATATATATATATATATATATGCACACACATATTCGTCCAAGCCACTAACAATAAATGATGTTGCCCTCGGTCCACAAAATTAATTCAATTTCGTTAGACGGTCGTCATTAACATTATAAATTAATCGACAAAGCTTGCCTCTCTCTCTCTTTCTTCCCTCTTCATTGTCTCAACGGGCGTTCATTTATATTTGATTGTCCGTGTACATTCATCCTTCATAATTTTTATCGTGGGAATGCGTCGTGCGTACGTCACGCATTTGTTGTTTTTTTTTTTTTCATTCGCGATCGTTACGAAGAATGAAACGAAATGGGAATTCGGATTGAAACGAATAAAAAACACTCTCTCTCTCTCTCTCTCTCTCTCTCTCTCTCTCTCTCTCTCTCTCTCTCTCTTTCGCGCGCGCTTGTGTGTTAATGTATGTTTCTCTGCTTTGACATTCCAAATCGATAAGTTGTCTCAACGATTTTCCAATGCGATACGATCTCCGCGTCGAGCTGCGCGCCCGCGCGCGATCAGTCTGAGGTTTCATCGCTGGCGCCACTCGAGTCCAATTAGCTCGGGCGATTAAAGAATTAAGCCGAACCCGCAGGATCGTGCGAGACGTCCAAAGCGTCCTCGCGAACGATTCGAATACGCGCCCCTCAAGTTAATGTTGCACACACACATATATGTATATATATATATTTATATATATATTTATTTATTTATATACATTTATATATATATATATATATATATATATATATATATATATATATATATATATATATATATATATATATAAATGTATATAAATAAATAAATATATATATATATCTGTATTGACGAAAAACAATAATTCCCGTGATATATAATAATAATAACCAAAGCTTTCCGATAATAACAATGATAATGCATTCGTAAGAATTATTATAATTATCTCTTCATTATCCCTAAATCACTGTACGCAATTTTCCTATACGCGCCTTAATGGTGTATACGTGTGCACGTGGAAAAATTCTGTTGATTCTCGCGGCCTCCTCGTTCTGCCTTTTACCGTTCGGGACACGTTCGTAAAGTAATACTTTTACGATTCTTCGAGATCGTAATGTCCTAGACATCTCCATGATCCTGGACTCGCATAATCGTACTGTACGGGAATCCATTGCTGAAAAATATCCGGAATATTATGCATGTCTACAATATTATATATGTGTTTATATATGTTTGTAGATATACATACACAAAAGTATTTCAAGAATTATACAAATGTATAACTTTTTAAATAATGTGTGTAGACCTAAATTTGGTATATTAATATGTTAATGTATGCATATATTAATATATTTAATATATTGAGATATAATTATATTAATATAGTATACGTTGATACATTGATATATTGGTGAGGAATAAAGTGGGCACGTGACGGAAACGACCTCGTACAGATAGAACAGACCCAATATGGCGGATTGATAATTTAATTAAAGATTGATCAATATATTGAATATAAGATTTTGAGCAATATATAAATATACTACTGCATATAAAAGTACATTGCGTAACCTTTTCTACCGGCAATGCAAAAAACTAATCCATGAAGGCAGAAAGATTGGCGCTTTCTTCCAAACGAAACGTCAGAATTTTCGATCTTTTATTTTTCACGTCTAAACAAACTCCTGAAATAGTCAACGCCAAATTTTTAGAATTTTTTTTCGTGCTCGAGATATTCCGAATCACAGATTTTTCGTCAATTTGTTTACCTTCACAAAAGTATCCGAAAGAGAGAGAGAGAGAGAGAGAGAGAGAGAGAGAGAGAGAGAGAGAGAGAGAGAGAGAGAAAAGAGAACAACGAGAACAAGTATGGCATCCCACGTGGAAGAGTAATGCTCGTTCCGATATCCATCGAAGGATCGCGAGATGGATGATCCAGGTACATTGAAATCTATCAGCCATCACTCGTCACTCATATATATATAATATACTCCGTTTTTTTTCTCTTCAAAGTTTGGAGATCATTAGACATTATGAGGCACCCGGCAATTCAATTGAATTACGAAAGTCGTTTCGAAAAAAATAAAACAATAAATATCATATAATAAAAATAACGGATCGGAATGTATATATACATGAAATAAACATGACATTTTATTAAACAAAAAATGTAGTGGCGAGTATGAACGCACTAAAAGTTCGCGCGTTGCGAACTTGTACTATGTAATACATATGTAATATATACTACAAATATATATATATATATATATATATATATATATATATATATATATATATATATATATATATATATATATATATATATATATATATATATATATGAAAAGAGAATTCGTGCAGGGGGTTTTGATGACCACAAAGTTGCTCACTTCCCGCTTGCGCGAACGTCGCTCGTTTCCTTGCCACTCAATGCACTCTCGTAGCCCATTCATTCAATTCATTTTCATCTATACGATTCACCGTGTTCACCCTTTCTGTTCTCTCATTAGCCGCGTTTCCGGTCCATCTATACTGTGTGTGCCATTTACTTTATCCGCTCTATGCTCATCTCCGCATGCACAGACACACAACACACACACTTGTATATATATATATATATATATATATATATATATATATATATATATATATATATATATATATATATATATATATATATATATATATATATATATACACATACACACACACACATGTATACATACATACATGTTTGTGTGTATGTGTGTGTGTGTGTGTGTGTGTGTGTGTGTGTGTGTGTGTGTGTGTGTGTGTGTGTGTGTGTGTGTGTGTGTGTGTGTGTGTTCGCGTGTATTTGCGGGCTACATCTTCCTAAGAATAGAATTAGCAAGACTTCCGCTCGTGGATGTTGAGTCCTCGAAGTACGACGCGGAGAATGATCGGCTCGCAAATTTGATTGATTAATTGGGACTCTCCAATGAACTTTAATGACCGCATGTTTTAATTTGGAACAATTGTGCAAAGGAGATACGATGATTTTTTTTGCCAAATACAACGATGGGTTCGTTCGGGACGTTGAGAGTAATTTTCAAAAAGTTGAGAAAAAAAGAGAAAAGTGATCTTGGAGATGAATTTCGTTTGAACGAAAAAAATGCACCAACGTATGCACTCATATATACGTATGAGGTGGTTAAATATGAAACCACCCGCTGGCGATAGATGGCGTTGGGTAGACTTTTTTCTCGCATTGAGAATTGGCAATACAGCTGATGACAGGTCCCCGGAGTCTCGCTGAAATGCTACAGGTCACATTTGTGCGACGCGTTATCATCTATTTCAATTGTCTTTACAATGGAAAGTTTTTAAGCAAACAAGTCACCATTGCGGCAAGTTATCCTCCATTATTTCTTGGCAAAAAACCGGCCGCGGAAAAACAATGTTTGCTAGAGGAAGTGTATGCCGAAGATGCTTCATCGAATACGATGTGCGAAAAGTGCTTTCGCCACTTCCAAAGTCGTTCATTTCTCTATGGACAAGAAGGAGCGCGGAAACACCAGCGAAAAGAGGGCTGTCGTGTATCGCGAGCTGCTGAAAACGTCGGAAATCATCACTGCCCCCATGGAAATTTATATACGTAAAAATATACTGCAAATTTATTTTATTAATAATTGTAATATATGTGAAATGTATGCCATATATTGAAAATATATGTTGCATATATGGGCCAAATTCTAATTTTCGTAACGTTTTTATATATGAGATGTATATGCGTGGTATTACTGTATATCAATGTATCATATATCAATGATATATGTAGCATTTACCCTGCATATATACCACATATATGCAGATATGTGTAGCATATCCGTATATAGTGTTTATATGTAATAGCGTACTTTAACTGTAAGTTAAGTTTTTTTAAGTTTAAGTTTTAAGTTTGATTAAGTTTAACTGTAAGAGTGTTTATACACAGCATATATTTTTTATCAGGAATATGTATCAAAAATGTATGCGTCATATATGATGCATAAATGACGCATATATGAGTCATATATGACGCATGCATTTTTGATATATTTTTCTGACAAAAAAATAGAGTGAAAATATATTGAAAATTCATGCGTCGTATATGCCTCATATATGCATCATATATAGTGTTTATACGTAGCATATATGTTTTGGTCAGAATAATATATCGACAATATATGGGTCATATATGCGTCATATATTTGGTGCATATATACTGAATATATACGTATTATTCTATTTTTCGTCACTATATATGCGACCGATATATATATATATATATATATATATATATATATATATATATATATATATATATATATATATATATATATATATATATATATATATATGTGTGTGTAGCATATATTTTCTGCATATATTTTACATACATAAATTTCTATGGGGGTGGGGATCGTTATCGACTGCGACTGATGCGTTTAAAGCGAGCTCTGCACGAGGAGAGACCGGAATGGGAGAATCGCCATGACATGTTGATTTTGAGCGCAACGCCAGGCCACATGTTGCTCAACAGGTTGAAAAGTACAGCATCATACATTATCGCTACACTGAGAAAAAAATCACTGATCCAATATCATTGGTGTTATTGAATGAAATTTCGTTGATTCAATTGTAAAATTGTTGGTGTAAATAATCGGATTTATTAGTCCAAACGAAACGCTATTGACTTTAATAACATGATAAAATTAAAAGATTTTTTTCATTCAAAAGATATATTGTTGGCCGAGAACAATATATTATTGAAACTGTCTAAAAAATTATCGCGAACAAATAATATAGTTTTGAATGCATTTTCTGCAACGAACAAAAAAAGCGATTCAATTCATAACATGAATATTGTTGACTCGAGTACACAAGAAAAATTGAATTGCGCTCGTTTGATTCAGATAAAAATTCTGTTGAGTAAACATGTTATTTTATTTTTTTCACCATATCCGATATCGATTTCCAAGTGCATTATCCGTTAAAATATTAATGTTTATTTTGATTGAAAAATATTGAGCAAATGTCTGAATTGGTTTAAAAATTATGCGAAAATAAAATTTGTTTCTCGCGCATTTGGTTGAAAAAATTCAACCAAATCATGGCCGAGCGCCACCGAAATTATAGGTATGAGGAAACCCGTAGTTCTCGGAGTAACCGCTGGAAGCCGCACGCGTGCTCGTTTCTCGTAAGCGTAGCGCGACCGAAAATCTATTCAAACGCCGGAGAAACTCCAAAGTGTATCGCTTCTTGGCCTGTGGCTAAGATCAAAGTGTAGTATCTGTTCTTATCAGTAGATAATCTGATATTCTCTCCATGGATATTCCATTGGATAGACGATATTCTCTCCACTATTATCGTGGATGATCATTCTAATTCTCACTTTTTATTTAATATTTAAAAGAAATTGAAAGACTTGCGTCCCATGGCATATTCGTTTCGATGCAGTAAAGAAATAATTAATTCTATTGATTATAATTTTGTACGAAACAAAAAATGTTGTAGCAACCGCTTAATTATTTCATCCATACATTTACGGGTTGTATATAGAATGGTTTCTATAGAAAATAATTCTATTTCAAGGATAATGTAGATATTCAGAGAATAGAAGAGCTTTTTCAAATAAAATAATGTTATTTAAGGGGAGGGTAGGGGTTTCAGCGTGAAAAAAACACTTCTTTGCGACTTTTTTTCATCTATATGGATAGAGTAAATTTATTGAAACCTTTTTTCCATTGTTAAGTGTCATTTCAAGAACATTCCGTGAAATTTGTACGCGAAAATATCCACAAACAAGCCGGCGCCGCGTTTTTCTCAAAACCACTTTTTCAAAGTCCGTGCTCACTGCCATTTGAAAAATACATGACGGATTTATTTCAAACTTGGAATCTTTCTACATATAAAATACTCCCCCCCAACGGTTACTTTGAGATTTTTTTTTACATTGAAGGGGTTTTCCACCCCCAAAATGGCGGAATTTTTCGTGAAAAATAGCACTTTTCACTTTACATGACCACCAAAAATTTAGAAATGAAACAAAAAATTATCAAAGACCGTTGGGGGAAGATTTGATGATACTTTGACTAAATTTTAATGGTACTTGATTTCAGATAATTTCTAGCTGAGATACAGTGAACACCGCAAATCGTGTTTTTCCAAAGGCGTTCTCGGAAAAGCTTTGTCACCGGCTTGTTTGTGGATATTTTCGCGTACAAATTTCACGGAATGTTCTTGAAATAACACTTAACAATGTACAAAAGGTTTCAATAAATTTGCTCTATCCATATAGATGTAAAAAAATCGCAAAAAGTGTTTTTTTTTTACGCTGAAACCCCTACCCTCCCCTTAAATCAATCACATTTTCCAATATTTTATAGAATTGTAACAATCTTATATATCGGTGGCACTCCGCAACAGCACATTTATTTGGATCAACCAATATATTTTTTGGTTCAAATTGTTTTTTTTTTCTCAGTGTATGTATTAGATATCATTATAATCACAATTATATATATATATATATATATATATATATATATATATATATATATATACATATATATGCTTTTTTATAGATGTAATCAAAAAGAAAAAAATAATCATAATTCGTACCGCTATGAATATTGTTCTCCGGGAATTCAGTCCCGTGATGAGGCCGTTCGGAAAAATAGGAATGACCAATTTGATATCTCAAGAGAGCAAAGGCAGAATCTCCGCTGTTGAGACAACGTGGCTGGAATTTGGAGATTCCTCGATTCGAGAGAGAAAAAGAGAGAGCGAGAGAGAGAGCGAGAGAGAGGACAGGGGCGTGTGCGGTCTCAGATCTATACGTGACCAAGTTGTCGAAGGAGTTTTGAGCGGAATGCTCGCGGTGAGGAACGATCGTGTCGTGGACCAGAACCGATCGTCGATCCGTGGGCGTGGTGCGGACTTGATGAGTTACGATCCATGCTTTTGTCTCTCGTCTCTCTCTCTCTACCTCTCTCTCTACCTCTCTCTCTCTCTCTCTCTCCCTCTCTCTCTCTCTCTCTCTCTCTCTCTCTCTCTCTCTCTCTCTCTCCCTCCCTCTTTTTTGGGAGCGAGAGGAGGACACGATCCTACGTCGCTGGACCACAACGAGAAACGCGGGGGTCACCACTAATTATCAAGAGAGAGAGAGAGAGAGAGAGAGAGAGAGAGAGAGAGAGAGATGCGAGAAAATCTCTAAAAAATTATCTCCTTTGGTTCAACTCACAACGAAACGTGAAAATCCACTGAGGAAAATGAGGGAAGAGGGAACGAGAAATAAACGAGGAGAGAAGACAACCGATTCGAGACAACCTCCGACCCGCCCATTATGCTCGCTGGACGTTATACGGCATAGAGACCTCTTTTAACTGGATGATTAACGCGCCGAGGAATAACTCCGCGTTATTGCGTGCGTGCTCACCGTCAGCACGGAAAAATATTTCGTATATTATTCTCTTTTTTTTTCTCGATGTTTTCTTTCTTTTATTTCTCCCCAAGAAATGACAGCCTCGTTAGCATTCTGGTAATTTTTAAGAAACGTCCGTCGCGAGACCATACCCAGGAGATTGAAGAGGAGTAGGAGGGAGAGGAGTAGATGGGAATCAATGACGACGAAGATTGCATCGTTGGAATGCAATGAAAATTAATTGCTTTGATTAATTTTCCTTTTCATTTATTTATGCATCCATTCACTCTTGTATGCATTTTGTCATTCATTGTTTTTATTATGTTATGTTATATTTTATCACATCACAATCAATAATGACCACCACATTTTCATAATGATTATTTTAAAGGAATCATGAAAACGCATGCTAACCAAATATGTGTGCATATATTCAGATGTGTAATGATAATTGTTCTTACTCATTATTAATAATAATCATTATCATTATTTCATATATATATATATATTAGTTTGTGCACGGTGCAGAAAGATTGGGACGAAGGGGATGAAGGGATGAAAAACCATCCGTATACGACACGATGTCCATTGGTAAAACGAGGGCCAGCACGTGCTGGCGTTTTATCGCGGAGTGATGGTGGTACAGGAAAGCTGCATCTGCTACTCCACGGGTGGGCGGCGCGAGGGGGCGGCTGGAGAGGTTGGTCGATCATTTTTTTTCTCGAGAATAAGTCCGGCGCGATATAGTTTTTTCCTCGTTCATTCTTTTCTCTAATATGTACGTATAAATTTTCACATTTCGTGAAGGCTCGCGCAAACCTACAGTGAAATATATATATATATATATATATATATATATATATATAATTCCTCTCTCTCTCTTCGCCTTACAAAGCTGCCGTTTTTATTATTATATGCCTTAAAGTAGCATAACGTTTTTTGTCGTGACTGTCTGATTGGTTAATGATGGGTGATTGGTGATTGGTGATTGATGATTGACCCCAAATAATTGACCCCAAACAAATAATTATAGGATTTGGTCTCTTTTTATTCATTTGGTCTAATGATTATTCATTTGGTCTCTTATGCCATATCTGGGACCAAGATAATACAAGCACTCGGTAGCATAGGGGCAGCGTGCCTACACGGAGAAAAATACGGCCTCAAATTCTAATACTGGTTGCCAGAATTATAATATTCAGTGCTAGAAAAGTATAGTAGTTTACTGCCAGTTCGGAATTCTAAGACTTGTTACAGAAGTGTAAAAATGATTCTCACACCGTATAGTAAAAATGATACGTGCATATTACATTTGAAACTATTCTCGCATAGGCGCGAGTTATATTTTCATATGGATTTCACTATACGCATAGCATAAATGTTCGGCGTATAGCGAAAAATATTACGAAGTTATTAGTAAAATGTGACTCTTTATACCGTACTTTTGTAGAATACTGGAAACTAATTGTTCCATTCACGTGGGCAAAATATATTTTGAATACTACAAAAAATCACAATATGCCGAATAGAGTGTATTTTTTGTATCAGTTTACGTGCCATATCGTAGGTTGAAATATAAATTTCTTCATTATTACTATGCCATAATTACAATTTTTATCTTCCATTCAATACTTTTTGATATTTAATGATATTTTTTTTAGAAGCATAGTATTAATTCTAAACTTCGAGGCTGCCGATTTCTCCGTGTATAATATTTCAAAAATCCAAAATGGCATGAACCACTTAATTCAGAGTTCCACTACAATGATTTTTTATCATTATGGTATAGTAATAATGAAGAAATTTAAATTTCAACCTACGATATGGCACGTAAACTGATACAAAAAATACACTCTATTCGGCATATTGTGATTTTTTGTAGTATTCAAAATATATTTTGCCCACGTGAATGGAACAATTAGTTTCCAGTATTCTACAAAAGTACGGTATAAAGAGTCACATTTTACTGATAACTTGGTAATATTTTTCGCTATACGCCGAACATTTATGCTATGCGTATAGTAAAATCCATATGAAAATATAACTCGCGCCTATGCGAGAATAGTTTCAAATGTAATATGCACGCATTATTTTTACTATACAGCATATACGACTCGCGCCTATGCGAGAATAGTTTCAAATGTAATATGCACGTATCATTTTTACTATACGGTGTGAGAATCATTTTTACACTTCTATAACAAAAAGTCTTAGAATTCCGAACTGGCAGTAAACTACTATACTTTTCTAGCACTGAATATTAGAATTCTGGCAACCAGTGTTAGAATTTGAGGCCGTATTTTTCTCCGTGTAGGAGCTGGAAAAGAGGTCATTTTTGTGAATTTTTTCAAGGAAAACTATTTGAAATTTCGGTTTGGGGTTTTAATTATCTAAAAAGTATATACATTCAAAAAAAGTTATTATTTTTCCTATAAAACAAAAACTAAGTAACGGAAAAAAATCCTATCACATGTACTAGATAATGGTATAAAGAATAACCACAAAAAACCTCAAGGCAATCGGCTCATTGGTTTTCGAGAAATTTTGGGTACCGATTTGAAAAACGTGGTTTTGAGAAAAACGCGTTTGAAAATTTGGGAATGAATAAATCATGAAATTTGTCAACTTACATGGAATTATCGATACCAGGCCCAGAGTGTAGGTTTTATACGGTCGACGGAATGTTCATAGCTTCTAAATCCTCGACCTCGACCATCCAGGTGTATATCTCTTCTTAATGCAGATATATGTGAGTCAAATAATTTTTTTCGTTGCCCCACGGCCTACTACTACGCCTCTATTTGGTGCGAATACATTTTTAATTAGTTTCAAGTGCATTTGAAGATAATTTATTGAATAGGATTTCGATCGAAATACATTGTTGATTTGAACGTACGTCTTAAATATGTCTTTGATTCGAATATATTGTTATTTCGAACGAACAAAAATTGTATTTGAATTACTAGTACGTTGATTGGCACCCACCTAATTGGTCATATTTTCTCGTATGCAATAAACATTAATCCGTGTTGTCCACAATCCTCAATAGTGAAAAATTGTGAGAAATAATAAAATATATTTTTTATCACCACGATTTCGGCAATATATGAGGATGATGCCTATTGCATTGGTATCGTCAGATGTATAATTCCCATGTCTTTCAGGATACACTTGGCCACGGTCTTACGTACAGGCCTGGAAACTCTGGCGTTTCTGAATGGTGAGAACTGTCACCGTTAGTGAGGTGAAAACTTAGTTCCTCATCTATCCACTGGAAGCGCCGTCACGTAGGGCTCTCGTAGATATAGATATATGGCAATAATATTTTGTAACCATGGCATAGTTTATGATTCAATGCTATATAATATAGTAGATTTTCATAAAATGGATATTCCCTGATACTATCAAAATTTTACTTCCTCAAGATTCTTATAGTGAACTGAAATATATATAGATTGGTTAAAAATGTTGCCTGTCACTTGTGACGATGTTTATAATGATTTGTTCCAAACTATAAGATACGACCTGCTGTATGCGTATTTGGTGGTTTATTCAAGTATTGGTACAAGGCATTAATACCCATCTACCAAATGTATAGAATATTTCATAAATCCCAAATAAAATAAAATACGCAACTGAGAGTTCTACCTCGATGATTTTTTATTATAATTAATTTTTTATATAATTTTATTATAATATTACCATTCCCTGACCTCCTGTTTTGATTTATTTCGAAGAAAATATTTCGCCTAATCGGAATCGAACCTACAACCTGACTGCCTACCTTCTGCCTATCCTACGCACGCTGCCACTACGCTACCAAGTACTTTTAGCATCTTAGGCACACATGAGGCATAAGAGACAAAAGTAATTCCGGGCCCTGATAGGCCCTACTAAGGCTTTCCATGATAGGGCCTTACTAAGGCTGTCCCTGATGAGGCCATAAATAGGCTTGCCCTATAACTACCTCAGCAGTCGCTAGATGCACCTAACCTCTTATTTTCCACATAGAAACTTTGATTTTAAAGCATCGTAGCTTCGGAGTTTCGATGCATTCGTGAATTCTATTTAAAAAAGGTGCTATAGACTGTCACGACAAAAAACGTTATGCTACTCGGATGCGTGTTAGAAGATTTCGGCAGCGAATTAGAGAAGATTAGAGAGAGAGGAATTATATATATATATATATATATATATATATATATATATATATATATATATATATATATATGTATATCGCTATGAATCAACGACGGCTTCCATCACTTACATTGCTCTGGTCCATTCTGAATTAATAACTGGGTCCAACTGTCAGCAATCGCACAACCATATATCGGCAGTCGGCAATTGAATATTGAATTGTGTATAATGATAATAATGAGAGGATCGATGATAATATAATATATCGAAATCTAATGTGATTTAATGTGATATTATATTTTATTGTGTTATATTATATTATATTATATTATGTTATGTTATATTATATTATTATAAGAAGAGCCCATTGGCATGTCGATCAAAAACATTTGTTAAAGGGTAAGGAGAGAGGGAGAGCAAAGTCTGGAGAATTCGTTGCTTCTGCTGGTACAGCTCGTCTCTGGTGTAAAACAAACCTCCTTCGGCCTCCCTCACCGGTCTTTACCCGCCTTATTTTTTCGCTGACGACCACCTTCCAGCCACCGTGATTTATGACGCTTCGCGGAGCCCAAAAATTTTGGAAGAGAAAACAACGAAAAAAAAAGAAAGAAAACGGCACGCACGAGAGCGCGATGTGTGTATAAGGGCGGGAGAGACGGAGAGAAAGAGAAAGGGATAGAATGTGGGAATAAGAAAAAGGATGAGCATTGTTGGACCCATTAATATTTATCGTTTCGCGCACACACGGCTCGCATCACGTCACTCGCTTCTCTCTCTCTCTCCCTCCCTCCCCCTCTCTCTCTCTCTCTCTCTCTCTCTCTCTCTCTCTCTCTCTCTCTCTCTCTCTCTCTCTCTCTCTCTTTCTCTCTCTCTCTAGATATGTACATTTATGTTTGCTTGGAAATTTTGACTGTCGAATTTACAACTCTCGAGACTCTCGACTCTATCGTGGCTGTGTCACTGCTCAACTTTTCTTTTTAACGACTTATCATCATCGCATTATTGTCATAATCATCATTATCATTTTTAATAACAATTTCACTAAAGCATATTGCTGTCCTTACCGATACTATCGATCTTATCATTATTACACGTAATTGTATCGATATATTTGATTTTTAACATACATGATGTCTCATAAATCTTCAATATAGGCAATATTGTTTCATAATATGGGATGTGAAAAAAATTGGGTAGTCTGGATTTTTCGGGGACTTTCTACCCAGCGCATTTTCACTGAATTCGGACTCGGAAAGTTTTCGAATAATTTTCGAATTTCGAGGCACCGATACGGTATTTTTCTCCTTCTATTATCATATTTTCGGTATTATTCATTTGTGGCTCGAGCATCCCTTGCGGGCTGCATCTGTACCTATTGACTTTAAGGACTTTTCCTGCTGCTTTCGAACATTTTTTTGTCGGCCGCCGCGCCTTGTAGATAGACATCAACGGGTCCAGGTTGACCCCTTCGACTGCTGAGACATATACATATACATGTACATATATATATACATATATACATATATATATATAAATATATAAATATATATATATATATATATATATATATATATATATATGTACATTATTATATCTAGGCTATCTTTTGTAGGATCGCTGGTACAAATTTTTATCTCCAAAGTCGATTTGGATCATGAGGCGATCGGTCATTATCGCTGGCGAACCGGAAAAGCGCGTAGACCCACGCGCCCATTTTTTTCTCCCTCTCTCTCTCCCACTCTCTTTCTCTCTCTCTCTCTCTCTCTCTCTCTCTCTCTCTCTCTCTCTCCCTCTCTCTCTTCATTTCTCTCCTCTTATCCAATTAATAATCCCGCGACGTTGCGAGCGATTTACCCAGATGAGCCGGGACAAGGCTAAAACAAACGGGGAGGAACATCGCTCGCGAGGCGAGCGAAATTTGGTCCAGAAAAGGAGGAGGTAAGCGGGGTGGC
Organism: Ophion slaviceki; assembly: GCA_944452715.1. Taxonomy (NCBI): domain Eukaryota; kingdom Metazoa; phylum Arthropoda; class Insecta; order Hymenoptera; family Ichneumonidae; genus Ophion; species Ophion slaviceki. Next base: position 46,870,024 of record OX101790.1, read on the forward strand.
TGAGGGGAAAGAAAAAATGAACGACGACCCCCCGCGTCTCGGTCGACACCGCGATTGTCGTTTCTCTAATGACTTCGAGACAAGATCTCCTCGAAACGGTCCGAGAGAGAGAGAGAGAGAGAGAGAGAGAGAGAGAGAGAGAGAGAGAGAGAGAGAGAGAGAGAGAGAGAGTCCGAGTCTCCAACGTCACGGCACAAGGACAAAAAAGGGGAAGGAAAATCTTATCGAGAAATCTACAAAGTTTTGCGTGTGTCGAAAGAAATCGGCATTTCCCTTTGTACCTTCCTCTCCACCTATTCACTAGTTTTACATATAGGGTAGCCCGAAAAGTGACGTCCAAACATAAAATCTAGATACCTCGTATCAATGCCTATTCAAATCACCCTTATCCATGTTCTAGGATCATTCTTACTTTTTGGAAAAAAAGTAATATTTTTTCCTTCTCCTTTGCGTATGTACTTTGCTCGCGATTTTTTTCATCTTTACGAGGTGCACTGTTGAGCAATAAATAAATGACCAGATGAGCACTAACGTTGATGCCTTAGATTTTCATAAAAAGTTCACAAAAGTCAGTTTGAGAGGATCAGTCACTACAGTTGAGATGATTGAAAAAAAATACTTCCACCAGTCAAAGCGAATCTTGATTGCTGTAATAAACTTCTCAGACAAAAGCACATACACAAAAGAGAAAACAAATGTAAACACCTGTTTCCATTTTATGCTACAGGAAAACACGAAGAAATTTAAAAAACCCTTTTGTCGAAAAGTACAATGAAAAAAGTATAACTTATTCGCATGTTGAATAAGGTCTCGCTTAACACTTAATAGTCCACGGGATCCAAACATATTGTTTGATGCTGTACAACTTTTTTTTCCAATTAAACATACATTTTTTTATATGCGTAAGCGTTTCATACTTTCATTCTAAATCGCACCTGTGTTGGATGAAATGAATATACTTTTTGAAAAGTCCACAGAAACCGCTATGTCTATTTCACAGTACATTGTTTCCAGATTATAAAAGCATTTTTTTTGTCAATAATTACAAGAGATACAGCAATTTTTGTAAAAAAAAACGTAATTATTCACGTTTTTTGTGCATATTTCTTTTTTGCATATTTAAAATTTAATTTTTTATTTCTAAAAAATATTCTTGTAGTAAACAAGGTTCAAATTATACCTCACTATTTTTTTTCCATATCGCTCAATGCATTATTTCATTATTTATAACAATTTAAAAACGCCTGGGTCGCATGGAACCAGTATGACTATAACGTGATTCTAGCTAAGTGTAACAACTGAGGGTTAAACAAATAAAAAGTTTTCTTTTTAATTAAATTTTTTATTGAAAAAAAGCTTTATTTAAAAAAATCGTTCCCAATGCTTTCAAACTTTTCGAAATTGCTGTGTGATCGACTACTAATGATTCCGCAAGTTCAGCTAACGTCTGACATGAGTCCTCATGAAGTAAGGCCTCCAATTCAACACATTAAAATCTTTATTGTTGCAGCGTCTAAACCAATTTCTACATATTGTTTCCGGCAGAGCATGGTGGCCGTAAGTCTCAACAAGAATTCTGTGTGCTTCAGCTGCAGAATTTTTTTGAGCAAAGTAGTGCAGTAAAACTCCCCGCAAGTACTCTTTTTTTGGCACGATATTTGACGTGTTCAACACTGTGAAAAAAAAGTTGTTTACACTTCGGCGAAACGACATGCACTGAATTTCAAGCTTGCTTGTAGTACTTCTCGATAGAGGGTGTTTTAAAGTGACGTGACATTTTAGTTTATCAATAAGACGTATTATTTATTTGAACAGTACGGATATATTTATTTTACTATAAGGACAAACATGGAAGTTATGTGAGGGCCACAATATCCGATGAATGGCCGCCTCATCCCTGTTTGCAAATGTTCACGCTTTTGACGAAATTTTCAATAACACTTTGGCATAATTGCGGACTAATTTCTAACCCCGTCTGCAATAACTATGCAGTAACAATGCAGCATATAACAATTTCTATGCGTTACTTGACCTCAATACTTCCTGATGCCAGTCGTCAAAGATCAGTTTACTCTATATTCGCCGCAAAAAAAATGGCGCGCAATTAAAAATGTCAGGACATATCGAGACACCTTTTTGTAATTCTTTATAGATGCGTTATCCTTTTTGAGGCGAGGGCCTGAATTAGAAGGTCCAAAAAGCGTTTTTTCGGGAATTTTTTAGGCCGGAAAAAAACAAGTGAGCCTAGTAAACATTGAGGTATCTTTAAATGTATATTTGAAATATATAAAAAAAAATTTGACATGAAAGAATAAATGACTGCAGATTTATCAGCCTATTCCACGTGCGTCTTGCTACTGCAGTTCCAAATCGACGTGAAAGATGCAGCTCGTAATTCTTGACGGAAACAAGAAAACCAATAAAATTTTCAATTCTCATATATTTTTCTTCTGGGTGAATCAAGAAAAAGCTGAAAAAATCGTAAAATTATAACTTTTCTCAGGTTTGAAAAAAAATGTGTTAAAAAAAACACTTCAACGTGCTATAAAAATTATTTTGAAAGACTTTTTCAACGACTTTTTTAATTCACTTAGAAGAGATTTTCATATCGAAGTAAATAAACTTTGGTTTGATTCAATAAGTCGTTTAGTTTTTTTGCTATCACGCCCGCCAATTTGGAAAAATAGTGAAAATGAAAACTGGAGAAACGCGCTTCAAATTTTTCAATGGGAGGAAATATCAATATCAAATAACAATCGCTTCTGGTCTTGGCCTTGCATCTTCGAAAATATTTAAAATTGGCCTGGAATTAAGGGGAGTAACTATATTCAAGAGTACTCAGTTCAAATTTCAAGCCAATCGGATAATTGCTCTTTGAGTTGCAATGTCAGCAAAGTTGAAAAATCTTATTTCGAGAAAAATGCGTTTAAAGATTCAACTATCGATTTTTGCAAGATAAAATGATAGTGATGTAAATTATATAAATGATAATGATATTCTTGAAAGTATAAACTGTCGAAAAAGGCAGAATAAAAAAATCTATTTTTTGAAAGTGTCACATTGGTATACCCCCTTAAGCAATACAAAAAAAAAACGATTTTTCGGATCTTCTAATTCAAGCTCCGGCCTTAAACTCCACGCACGCAGTTCTGGTAACGCCATCTGTTGAAAAACAGTGACAACTTAATGAACGTGCTAATAGATGGGGATGATTCGTCTAGGTATTGATACGAGGCATCTAGATGTTCCATTCGGACGTCACTTTTCGAGCCACCCTCTATACCGATGTCCGAGCTAATCGCTCACTTCGACACCGTCGTACGTGTGTTTTTGTCAGGTCCTATCGAATCCGCAGCCTCGAACGACAAGGGACAGGTATGCGTTTAGTATCTCCAGGCAACGCACCTTAAAGATTCCGACCATAGATATTTCCGCTTCATCTCCTTGCGCGAGGTCTCAACCCGTAGTCCAGTAAAAGAGACGAAAACCCAGCACTTTTCACCGTAGAATATGAATTTTCGACTGAAGATAGATGATTGCATACTGAAAGTAACGCCAATGAAATGGTGCCCCTGAACTCGCCCCCACCCTAAGAAATAGGGGTTGAAAACTTAAAAATTTCCGTATCTCGTTAATCAGTAGCCCGATCAAAAAAAGTTTCAAACAAAAGTTGTTTAGAATAATAAAATTCGTACAAAGTTACGTGACGTCCAACCCCCTATCTTTGGAAATAGCGGCACGCAAACGATTTGAAGTGGTTCGCGATGGTGCTCTCGTGTCTTTGTGCCGCTATTTTCAAAGCTAGGGGATTGGACGTCAGATAACTTTATACGTATTTTATTATTCCAAACAACTTTTGCTAGAAACATTTTTTGATCGGGTCATTAATTATCGAGATACGGCGATTTTTAAGTTTTCAACCCTTATTTCTTAGGGTTGGGGCGAGTTGCGGGGCGCCATTTTATTGGGGTTACTCTCAGTATGCAACCATCTACCTTCAGTCGAAAATTCATATTCCGCGCTAAAAATTGCTGGGTTTTCGTCTCTTTTACTGGACAACCGCGATTTATCGTCTTCCCGGCAAATGAGTCCATTTTTTCCCGAATATTCTTCCACATCTACGAGCCCTTGGTCACGGCGGTCCATTATTGTCGATTCCCTGCAGACGGGCGATCGCAAGGGAAATTTGCCTCGTTACAACGCTGCGTTGTAACGATGAGGTCCGAGTGCGTGATTTCTTTTGGCGTTTTGTTCTTTCGTTCGTTTCTTCTTCTTTCGCTTTTTTTTTGTTTTTTCGTTTCTGCCTCGGCAATAATTTTATCGGTAAGTATAGCGCGGCGCCACGGGTGAGATATGGTCCCATCCTCGGTCCCAGTCGCCGAGTCGTAAGGCCCGGAGTCGAGCGAAAAAAGATGAATAATCACGCGTATCACGAAAGAGAGAGAGAGAGGAACAGAAGGAAGTCGCCTCTAAGAGTGAGGCAGAACTCGCGGAATGCATCGAGCAATCGCTCACGCGATAAATGCATCTCCTCGCGCGCGCTGTGCGTGACGTATTGGTACGCGCTATCCTATATATGCGTATATATACGAGTCCAACCGCGGCATATACGTCATGTATAAATTAAAAGTGATTCCGATGAATAATGCCAAGAGGGATTGCCAGCCCTAAAAAAGACGCCATTTTCCTTCAGCCGGAATTAATGCCCATATATAATATATACATATATATGTATATATATGTATATACCAGCACAATGAGGTAACTCATTTTCTAAATGCATTTTTTTTATCAGCATTATCATCTTTTTTATTGCTATGAAATGTGATTCAATGTCCGGACACCTAAACGCATATATATATATATATATATATACACACACACATATATATCCAGGATGACAATCATAAGGTGCACTGAGAAAAAAACCAATTGAATCAAAACAATACATTGGTTGATCCCAATAAATGTGCTGCTGCGGAGTGCCACCGATATATGAGATTGTTACAATACTATAAAATATTGGAAAATGTTATTGATTTAAATAACATATTATTTTATTTGAAAAAGCTCTTCTGTTCTCTGAATGTCTACATTATCCTTCAAATAAAATTATATTCTATTGAAATCATTCTATTTACAATCCGTAGATGTGTGAATGAAATAATTAAGCGGTTGCTACAACATTTTTTGTTTCGTACAAAAATATAATCAATAGAATTAATGATTTCTTTACTACATCGAAACGAATGTGCCGTGGGATGTAAGTTTTTTAATTTGTTTTAAATCTTAAATAAAAAGTGAGGATTAGAATGATCATCCACGATAATAGTGGAGGGAATATCAGGTATCCAACTGATAAAAACAGATACTACACTTTGATCTTAGCCACATGCCAAGATGCGATACTCTTTAGAGTTTCTCCGGCGTTTGAGTAGATTTTCGGTTCGCGCTACGCTTACGAGGAACGAGCGCGCGTGCGGCTTCTAGCGGTTACTCCGAGAACTACGGGTTTCCTCACACCTATAATTTCGGTGGCGCTCGGCTATGATTTGGTTGAATTTTTTCAACTAAATGCGCAAGAAACAAATTTTACTTTCGCATAATTTTTTAACCAATTCAGACACTTGCTAATATTTTTCAATCAAAATAAAATATTAATATTTTAACGCATAATGTACTTGGAAATCAATATCGGATATGGTGAAAAAAATAACATATTTACTCAATAGAAATGTTATTTGAATCAAACGAGCGAAATTCAATTTTTCTTGTGTACTCGAATCAACAATACTTATGTTATGAATTGAAACGCTTTTTTTATTCGTTGCAGACAATGCATTCAAAACTATATAATTTGTGCGCGATAATTTTTTAGATAGTTTCAATAATATATTGTTCTCGCCTACCAATATATATTTTGAATGAAAAAAAAAATTTAATTTGATCATGTTATTAAAGTCAATAGCGTTTTGTTTGGACTAATAAATCCGACTATTTACACCAACAATTTTACAATTGAATCAACGAAATTTCATTCAACAATACCAATGATATTGGATCAATGATTTTTTTTCTCAGTCCGGCCATGAATTTTAGAAGGTCTGGCGCCAAGAACGAGAGAACGAGAAACACGATCAAGAGAAATGTGCCATTTATTAAATTTTGGAGTCATCTTCGATAAAAATATAGCGTATTTTTTAGATGAGTGGTATTTGCAAAAAAAATTGAGCATTTTGAAAAAAACAAAACGAAATTCCATTTCGAGATTAGTAGAATAAAGATAATTGAATTCCAAATGCTAAACACTTCTATAAAAAACTTTCTTCGATGGAACTAAATTCCATTTGTCCACTTCATAATGTATCTTCGATTATTTTTTTTTCTCAATGACGAAATTCGGAAAAAAGTTGCGCGAGAGTATTTGGTATTCGGAATTAAATTATCTTCATCCTGCTACGCTCAAAATGGGATTTTTCATTTTTTTTCTGAATGCTTAATTTTCTATGGCGAATACTACTCATCACAAAAATACGGTATATTATTTTTCGAAGAGGACTTGAAAAGCCATTGAGGGTGTAGTTCCGAAAAGGGCATATCTCCGATTAATTTGAAATTTCGTGTACTCGTGTGTTCTGACTCGCCGATTATGAATATGATAGTGAGAATACCCGCAAATTTTATTTTCAAGGTGGAAACTGACAAAACCGGATTTTTTGAAGGTTTTCCTACTTTATTTTAATAAATGTTCATCTTACAGAAAAATGTTTCCCACAAACATTGTAGCCTATAAAAAGATTGATCTTTCATATTCTACACAGTTTTTGTCTAAAACTATTCTATTTCGATAAAAATGGGATAATGCTTCAATAAGTACATTTTGCTAAACTCCATTGGTTTCGATATTATCTAATTACGCATTCTACGCGGGATGGTTACAGTTTGTTTGGATTTGTTTGTTGTGTTGTGTGTTGTTGTTGTTTAGGTATGCGTATAGTGTTAAAGAACAAATCAAGCTGCACCCTTTCCGCGCTAAAATGCGTTAGTACATAATATCGAAAGTAATGGAGTTTAGGAAAATGTACTTTTCGGAGCATTATCCCATTTTTCATGAAACAGGTTGGTTGTAGACAAAACTTGTATAGAACATAAAAGATCAATCTTTTTATAGGCTACAATTTTTGCAAGAAACATTTTTCTCTAAGATCAACAATTATTACAATAAAATAGAAAAACTCTAAAAAAATCAGTTTTTTAGTTTTTACCTTAAAAATCAAATTTGCTGGAATTTTTACTATCATTTTCGTGATCAGCGAGTAAAAATGCATGGGTACACAAAATTCCAAATTAATGGAAGGTATGGCCTGTTCGGAACTTTATCCGCCATTGAAAATCATATTTTCTTCAGTTCCAAAAACTTTGCACAAGGCCCTTAAACAATATATGGCCACCTTATGATTATCACCCTGTACATACAATCAGAGTTGTGAATAATGCATTATTTTGATAGTGCATTACTGTATACATTACAAATTACAAAATTAATGTGTAATGGATATATGTTCCATTACAAATTACAAAAGTAATGTGTAATTGATATACGCTCCATTATAAATTACAAAAGTAATGTGTAATGGACATATGTTCCATTACAAATGACAAAAGTAATGTGTAATGGATGTGTGTTCCATTACAAATGACAAAAGTAATGTGTAATGGTTGCATGATCCATTACAAATTTCAAAAGGTAATGTGTAATGGACGCATGTTCCATTACAAATTGAAAAAGTAATGTATGATTAATGAGTGCTTCATTACAAAATACAATTACAATAAGGTAATTCGTAGCGGAGAATATTCCATCACAAATAGAAAAATTGCCGTGCTCACATTAGAAATTTGCACATTGCTATCTCATTATTTTATTTCGCTAATTGCAATTTGTTTTAAGTAAATTCGCTTTTCTTCTGCATAAAACTCGACAACACAAAAAAAAGGTTTATACAAGCCAGATTTGTATCATCAAAAAAAAATTACTTCTCAATACAAAGTCATGATCTCCCATACTTTTATGTGCACTCTTTCAGAATCCGGGGTCAAAATTGAGTTTTGTGCATTAGAAAAATAAATATGGCCGTTAAAAAAACCTCGTGTTACAATTATAACGACAGAAGCGAGAAAAAGATCGAGAGAGAAAGAGAAAAAAGTGGCTAAGATGATGTTTCATGTATCTCACGAATCCGCAGAATAGGCGGAAGAAATTATACTTAACACAATTATAAGCATTCTAATAAAATATACGTAACCTAGCTAATAATAAAAGATGTAAATAATAATATAAGTAATATAACAAAAATGAATACAAGTTACTGCAACAAAACATGTCGCTTTATATAGTTTCTGCATGATATACCTATTTTATTATTTCAGATAACTATATAGATCGTTTGAAATTTATAACTCCTTGAATGGATTGTTCAGTAGACCAAACAATTTCGATCTATTTGAATTTGAAGTGGAGTTTTATAAGTTTGCAACGCGTAATCTGTTACACGTTGCTTTTATAATCGATATCCATTATCAATTGATAATAATAATAGTAATTGCTCTTTGCATTTATTCATGGTATATTACTTTTTCAATGCTCAATGAGGCACGCATTCATTACACATAATTTTTGCTTTTTTAAAGAGGAAGCTTTGTGATAAAAAGAATTTGTTTTCCAGTTTTCAATGTTAATGCTCGAAAAATTCTTATATATCTCAAAACTTCGAAAAATCATGCAAGACAATATATCATATCAGATCAATTTCAATATGCAGTTTTTTTCATTATTTGTAACCAGCTTTTGCTTGCAACTTCGTCCATGTATTTAAAAGTATCGACTTTTTCATGTAGATAGCTTTGTCTGTGTAAAACAGCAAGGTGAAAGTAATGTGCGAACTTCTAATTTGAACGTTTTTCGTCTGCATTATTGAGTTTCAAGCAAAAAAAAAATGAATTAGTCTTGAAAGAACTTTTAGTGAGCGAAATTAAATAATAAGACAGCAACTTTTAGCAAATGTGCAAATTTCTAATGCAAGCACGGCAATTTTGTTATGTTTAATGGAATTTTCTCCACTACAGATTACTTTTTATCAATTGTAATTTGTAATTGAACATGCATCCATTACAAATTACTTTTTAAAATTTGTAATGGAACGTGCATCCATTATTCATTACTTTTTGAAATTTGTAATGGATCATGCAACCATTGCACATTACTTTTTGAAATTTGTAATGGATCATGCAACCATTAAACACTACTTTTTAAACTTTGTAATGGATCATGCAACCATTACACATTACTTTTTGAAATTTGTAATGGCACATGCATTCATTGCACGTTACTTTTCTCATTTGTAATGGAACACACATCCATTACACATTACTTTTGTAATTTGTAATGGAGAACTTATCCAATACACATTATTTAAAGTAATGAGTAATGCATTATTTTAAAATTACTCTTTTCACAACTCTGCATACAATACACACACACACACGCATATATATATATATATATATATGCGTGTGTGTGTATGCGCATTATGGCTCGTTGAGACCATCAGCAAAACCGATGAATCTTGATGGAGCTCCTCACCCTAATGATCCATTAAATACGATGACTGACTGAGTACGCGTTCCAGTTCGCTCCAGCGCTCCAGTTCGCATATAGAACGAGTCTCCTGCACGAATTTGCAGACCCCTTTACGATAAAAACAAGGTTATTAACAACAACAACAAAAAATGCGACGTAAGTAGGCCCGAGTAATATAAATGAAATAAGCGAAACAACGGAATTATGGCAATCCAATAGTTGCTCGGTCAATTATACCTGACGGAAGAAAAACGCGCTTTCGTATACCGACAAATATGATGGAAATCGCACGACGAAAGATTTCCGTCATTTTTCCAAGCCCGCTGACACTCGGCCCGAGGAGCCGGTGCAGGTAGCGAATTTGCGGGAATTAAGGTCCTGAAATCCGCGCGCAAGGCTCTTACGGTGCTCAGTTTCGCACAACGATACGCACCCGAAGCACGAAGAACACAAACGAGCGAACAATACAGGTGATGGAAAAACGCGTAGGACGCGTTCGAAATCTCGACTCATCCGGATCTTCCAGCCAGGATTATCCCGATAATATCGAGAACCCTCGAAGGAACACACGCTTGTTGTCCTGTTGTATCCTTTGCAGTAAACAAAAAAAAACCCTCGAATTTAAGAATATATCTCGTGTCACTTGAATCCGATTATAAATCAGTGTACGGTTGAAATTAATTCTAATCAATTATTAATTAACGTGTGTAATTTTTCATGACTTCCTAAATCATAAATTAATTATTTGATAACTTAATAACCTAAAATCAATTATTAAATAAATTGATAAACTAAAATCAGTTATTAAATCACTTAACAGCCAAAAATCAACCATTAAATAACTTAATAACCTAAAATCAATCATGAAATAACTCGGTCAATTTTCTCAATTTTTTGGAATACATTTTCTGTAAGAAACCTAATTATAACGCGAGGAATAGAAACAAGCACAAGCAAAGTCAGTGTAAGGCAAAAATCAATTCCTATCAATTGTAGAACAATTTCGGATATTCTGTTCACTTTTCAGAATACATTTTCTGGTTCGAAACTTAATTTTTAAACGTGAAAACCCACACAGACCCACACGAGCCTAAACAAAATCAGTGTAGGGTAAAAATGAATACTCATTAATTCTCATTAATTATAAGACTACTTGGGAAAATTTTCTTAATTATTAGAATACATTTTTGGTTAGGAAATCAATTATCAGATGAGAAAACCCATACAAGCCTCAACAAAAGTCAATTTTTATTGATTAAAACACAACTTGTGTGATTTTCTTGATTTTTAGGGATACATTTTTTATTTAAAAAACTGAATTATTACGCGAGCAAACCCAAACAAGCCTAAATAAAATCAGTGTAAGGTAAAAATCAATCATTTAATATTTTCGGTAGTTTTGTTCTTCTTTTAGAATACATTTTTGGTAAGAAACTAAATTATTACGCAAGTAAACCCAAACAAACCCAAACAAGTTAAAAAAAAGTCAGCGTACGATAGAAATCATATCTCACCAATCATAAAACAACTTTCTTTCTCTCGATAAAGCACAACAATTTTTCGTAAAAAAATTTCAAAAGACAATAATCATTATCATTATATCATTGTTTATTATTATTATATTATTATTATTCTTTCTACCTAAGCGGATTCTGAAATCGATAAAGTATCGAGCAATCAACAAAGGCTATTCGACTTATGAAGAGCGCAAGATTCTTGCGTTGGTGAGGGAGCCACTAAAGTGGCACGCTACGTATCATCATAATTTACAATGATAATGGGTTAAATTCAACGTGATTGAGAAAACTGGGAAAAACCAGACCGGGTTCGAGAGGAAAAAGGCTTTTCGCCAATTTCAGACAATGAAGAAGGTCGCCCAGTGGCACAATAGGGGAGGGGGGGAGGCACCTGACGCATTCCAGTCCGGTCCCGTTTATTGACCGACAATAGGGGGATCTTTGCGGCCACGGGCTCAGTGTCGGGATTAGGACCATTAATTCTTGTTATTCGCAAAACCGAGCAATATACAATTTGGTGTACTTGAAGCAGTCCTGGCATGAAGCCGTGAAACATATATTTAGCAGGGTATATCGGCGCGACAATCTTCCCAAGACACGTTGTAATACCTGTCGTCCATACGGAAGCATTCACAATGCGAGCGATCCAACCAAATATCGCACAAATTTCCCGTAAACGTGACCCTCAAAGAGGTATTATGTGTGCGTCACCAAAAACAAACTACCAAGTGTGGGCAACGATTCAACTTAACCGAAATCATTTTGATCGAAAGTTCCAATCATATGCAAGTGCCCAGCATTTTTTCCGATTTTTCAAATCGACGGTTGAACATTGGAGGCACATTGCACGTCACTTCGAAATTGGACATTTCGCAAACGGGGTTAAAAAATAAAAAGTAGTTGATGGAACCTCAATTTTATTTCGAAAGACCTGTTCAATGAGCCCTCACTCGATGGGGCCCGCAAACCAAATTTGCCCCCCCTTTTACATTTAGACGGAAAACTCTAGGAAAGTTGTTTCTCAAGATTCTGCTACATGCCAATTGAGATCCCTTTGTGAATCATCTACTGGCAAAGTTTCATGCATTTGGACTTAACACTGTGGAAAAAGTGAAGATCAAAAGACAAACGGACATGACGAAGCTACCAGGATGTCTTGTTCGACTGAGGTACCCTAAAAAGGACACGAACATTCGTCCATGAGGGCACAGCAAGCTCCGATCAGTTTACGTGAAGATCCTGACGATTGTAAGGATCCTCGAAGATCCTTACGGGGATACGAGTCTTGTATCTTGTAATGGCGGCTAGCCGGAAAGCATACACGGAATAAAATGAATTGCACCCAAACCACAAAACGGTTGTGAGCACACTCACTTCTCGGCTGATTTCCCGCAGATAACTCGCAGCCGGTTGGGCAGTTATCGACGGTCGCCATCCGTGTCACGGTGTCCAGTTCTCCGAATGCAGTTACAACTTGCCATCTGGATTGGTGACGTTGCTCACGACATTGGTGACTTCATTAGCCTCTGACTGATTCTGCGCAAGGGTTACAAACAGTGAACCAGTAAACCCAAAGAAACCCAAACAAACTCTGTATCCTGCGTGATGACGATGCAACTGGTTACTGGCAAGGTAAGAAGTGGCACTTGTGTTATTTGGTCTGCCATGTGGGACTGCTACTTTGCAGTTTGGCGACTTGGTAAATTGTTGTGATTTTTAGGGTTCTATGATCGAATGTCATATCCGTAGTCACAGTTTCTACAATGTTAAGCCTAAATGCATAAAACTTTGCTAGTGAATGTCCCAAATGGATAGCTCATCTAATATGTAGCAGGATCGAGAATCAACATTTTTTCTAGGTTTTCTCCTCAATATGTAAAAGCGGGGCCAATGTTTCTTCTGCACCCCAATGGAGTGGAGGCTCATTGAACAGGTACTTCAAAATGAAATTTAGCTGTCACCAACATTTTTTCACTCTGCAGCCCCGCTTGTGAAACATCAAGCTTTCAACTGCCGTGCAATGTGCCCGCTAATTTTCCAACCGTTAATTTGAAAAAACTGCGAAAATTCTGGGTATTTGAATTTGATTGAAACTTTTCATCGAAACCATTTCGGTTACATTATATCAACAAATTCAGAAGATATGGACAACCAAGCTATCGCTGAGGTTGACTTGATGGAAACGCCATAAGAGGACTGGACCAATAACTTTCGTTTGGGTGTTTTTGATTGATAAATGAAATGGACTAGCAATAAATGATTGTCGTCCAACAAGCATGCTAATAACTACACATTAGTCAAACCCTGATGCTTCAAATGATCCAAAAGTGATCCAAATTGATCAAGATCTACCACCTCCATTGCTAATCCGAAGTAGCTTCCAACGTCACCAACCCAAGTATGCACCCAATACCATCATTGTCCCATGACCGTCGTCATTCGTCCTGGAGGTGCGCACCTCTCGTAATTAAACAGCCCAATGTTGAGGATCAACCGTGGCATAATACACAGCACTCTCGAACGATCCGTCGTGGCTCAAAACAGTCCATGGAGTGTCGAGGATCCTGACAATACGAGATGTTTGAAGCTCGTTGTTGCGGTCGCGAGAGGTGTTGATCCACCGGATCGTAGCGCCGCGTCCACAGGCCCGTGCGCGATCCCTTTTGTGTCGCGGCAGGTTACATCTGGTATTTGAAAAAGCGGGCCGACAAAAAGAAGAAAAAAGAAAGAAACGTATTTCCTTCGTAAGCCGGCACTCGACGAGGACGTTTTCTCCTTTTCCTTACTGACAATCTTCCACGGGGGTGTCTTACTCTTTACAAATCCGAGATTCGGCTCAACAAGTAGCCAAATACCTCGGAGCTCAATCGGTAATCCCGTCTTTCTCCTGCCGCCGCGTGATAACTCGAGGAGAGTGCGAATTTTCGTTTGGCCCAAATTGGTTCCCGCGGCGAATTCACTGACAGGCCGGAAGCTCATCGAGGTCTCCCGGCGTGGAAGTCTCGGTGGGAAGGGCGCGCGAAGGTACGAGGAACGAGGTAGCAGTGGCGGGGCTTGATGACCGCCCGGAGCCAGAATTCCCGTAGAAACGGGCGTGTTCTAGCCTGGCTGTGCGATCATGCGCCTTCAATCGCCTCCTTGGATCCGACCCTTTTCGAGGCTCCGACGAATCGCCGTCGACGCGCCAGGAAGCTTCGCCGTGGGAATTGGGGCCTACCCGACCAACCGGGAACTGGTAACGCTTCGAGGCTCGCGTGATTGGTCGCCCGAGCAGGTTGGCAGAGCGACGGGAGCCGCTTGATAGGCGTGGCTGGCTGGAGGACGCGGTGGGGGACTTTCCGAACACTCCGGGTCAACGGCAAGTCTACCCTTACCCAAAAATCGAGTCGAGTCGCCCCGCGGCGAGTGCCCAAGAACCCTACACCTCAGTCCCGCTGTGAACGCAGCAAGGAACACAGCAGCAGATTTTTGCGCGTCTAACCTGCCGTCGCGCGTTCGTTGCCGGGCCAACGTCTTCATCGTACGGGAGTTCAGCGGTTAGTTTCCCTCGGTTGCATATCGCGATATTCCATCCAGACAGGAAGTGCCGGATAAGGAGATCCGTTGGTTCGCGTGGTGCGCGTCGCGATAACGAAAAGCCAAACGGACAGATTTTGGTGTTGGGTGATCTTTCGAATCGACGTTCGTTGAGACAGTGCTGCCCAAAGATACTTTGGATACGGGAGCTAGATGATCGTCATCGTCAGAGTGCGCGGCAATTGTCATCCACGAGCCAAGTGTCTATTGCGAAATAAATCAACTATCGTGCGCGAAAACCGGTAATGTTCGTGACCAAGCGAGCGTCAGCGACAGAACCGTTCGCCGACGCTCAGTGAAGAGTTGATCCGTTGAAATCAAGGGAGTCCGCGAGAGTTTACCGATTCAAAGCAGCAGTTGGCTCCTTTACAAGCCGCCATTCACGATGATGAACGCGTTCCTGGACGGTGTGGCGTCGCATCCTCACCACCTCGCCAGTCTGGGGATCAAGTTGTCACCCGGTGGTTCACCGGGCACTCCCGAATCGGTATGCGGACCTGCCGGCAACGTGGGCCTCCAAGGTGGAGGTGCCTCAGCCCCGGGCGAAGCTGCCTCGCAGCAGCAGCATCACCACTATCACCCGTCACAGGCTGCCTATCCACCCCATCATCCGCATCCCGGAAGCCACATGGCACCTCACATGGGCCACCACATGAGCCATCATCCCGGCTACGCGGCCAGAGACTTCTTGCTGCGTCGCGAACATGAGTTCAATGCGACAGCGAATCCGACAACACCGGAGAGCGGTCTGGGCCTCTTCACGCCACTGCATCACGATGCCAGCGCCGGCGGGATGCAGCAGTTTCCACATCATCCGTCTCAGCATCCGTTGGCGGCTGCAGCGACTCACTATCCAGGCCACTATGGCCAGGACGCGAGGCTACCGCCGCACCATCAGTATTTGGGAGGTCCTCATTTGCCTCCGGCCGCGGTACATCATCAGCAGCATCCGGCCGTCACACATCCCAGTCATCATCCGCACGGGGCCTTCCTGCGGTACATGAGGACCGGAGGTGGCAGCGCTCAGAGGCAGGAGATGTCCTGCATGTGGATAGACCAGGATCTGCCCGGTCCGGCGGGACGAAAACTGTGCGGCAAACTGTTCAACTCCCTGCATGACATCGTGACACATCTGACGGTCGAACACGTTGGAGGACCCGAGTGCACGACACACGCGTGTTTCTGGCAGGGCTGTTCGCGCAACGGACGCGCCTTCAAGGCCAAATACAAACTCGTCAATCACATCAGGGTGCACACCGGTGAGAAACCCTTCCCCTGTCCGTTTCCCGGATGCGGCAAGGTCTTCGCGCGATCGGAAAACCTCAAGATCCACAAGAGGACGCATACCGGTGAGTCATTGATGTTCATACAGTCTTATAAGACGACGAGGCTCTCTTCCTGGCGTGGAAGAGCCGACGAAAAAGAACAGGAAGGGAACGATCTACGTTGGGAACGTTTTCACGAGTATTCATCGGGTCTCGTTACAACGTAGGGCAGGGGGGGACACCAGACCCCGAAGATCCATTCTTCCAGTACTTTGCAGCCGATCGTGTGTCCAAGTGGGCGCGGTGCGGTTTAGCCTCACCGGAAGGATAAACACGAGAGTGTTGGACAATGAGACAGGAGTGAAAGAGAAGAAAAAAAAGACTCTTTGAGGACTCCGTGTCTGCTCGGTCTTCATTGGCTCTCTCTTAGGTTATGATCCAGCCACTTTGCTCTGGGCCCTACCTTCTCCCGATCGCACACTCGATACCCTTGTGTAATCGAGATTACTAATCTCTGCCTGATTCACTTGCACGCCGAAGAGAGCCCTTGCCAATTTCTCGCCATTGGCTCCTACCGATCCAAACTGTTCCCCAATTGACGCCGCGCAGGTCTCGTCGGTACACACGATGAGATCATGCCACTTTTGGACTTCGGATTCCTCTTGTCTCTCCCAATACACCTCGGGGGGATTCCCCTTTCCAGCGTTCGGTGCGGCGCCCGGACGATCTCGATGTAATCAAGCGCCTCTTTACGATGACAAGAACTTTTGGGCCTGCAATTAAGAAATTACCGGACCATATATCGTCCCTCTTTATGCTGCGGGGTTCTTTCCCTCTTTTTTTTACATATGTTTGGTCGCCACATCGGATCGTTGGAGACACCTGTACGAGGCTGGAGGTCTTCGAGTCTGGCGTCTCTCCTTTCTCCCGATCGGAGATGAAGGCACGTTGGAGCCATCCGACGGGTCCGAGACGCCTGGCGTCTCTACTCATGTCTCTCTCTCTCTCTTTCTCTCTTTTTCTCTCTCTCTCATACCCTCGCCTCTCCCAATCATAGCTACCTCCACTGGCTCTTTCGTAGGTATGCCCGTCCCCAAATGGACCGCGCGGAATCCTCGTTAAATTCCAGGCGTTCCCCCAATCTTATAAATTTATCTCCGGGCGATTCTTGTTTATCAACGTCGCTTGGACACCACTAGCGATTCCTCATGGCACGGACAAATCAAGCCTGCTAAATCCAGTCATAAGGCAAACTGCTAATCTCCATCAGCGTGGCAACTGCCTCCAATGGGCAAATTGACTGCTCGTGGTTTTAGGCCCATCGCGGCGCCCCCGACACGATGTCATCATTTTTTCTCTTTGACGGCTGGACCCTCAGGAGGGCCGGGAAAAATGAGTGATCTCGCGAACTGGTACCATAGGAAATTCCGCGTTGATCAACGATTATTGCGCAACTTATTGCTCGATTGGCATCGCTCTATTTCCCGTCCAAATGTGGCCTCCTCTAGAACTTTACACTCGGGCTTTTAACCGGCCAACGAACAGCTCTACGCTTCTGATATTTTTTTTGCTAATTCTACGACTTGTTTTCCGTATTTCTTTTTCACTCGCAAAGCCGTTCAACAGATAAGGTTGAGCGTACGGTGGAGATAGCGGCACCCACTACAGGGCGCCATTCCAGACGGCTGTACTCGTTCCCTCGTAGCTGGATAGACACGTATATCTTCGCTTAACGACTCGCGATAATTAAGTTGCCGGTGTGTGTCCTCTCACGCGCTCAGTGAAGAAACTCTCTCTCGCAGGCACATAAATGTCCAGGGCGCTGGTTCATGTGTGTGCATAAATAGACTGTCTTTGACGGGTCTGCATAAACTTGGGGCTCAAAGACCCGGTCGATTTTAAATATTTCTTGCTGATGAAAGTATTGGGCTTACGAGGTCGCCATTTCATACACAATTGATACATAGTGTTATCAAGCTTCAATTTTTTTTTCACCCAAAAATATTGATAAACAATGGAGTTATTATTGTTTGAAGAAAGTACCGCGGTCGCTGCATGGCCAATCGATATAGATGCTTCTGGCAACTAGGGTCATCCCAAATGAAAAACAAAGTAATGTCTTTCTAGTATAATAATAAAACTCTCGTATGACTGGATACTTTGTTGAAGTTTTGAAAATTACGAAAATGGCAAGCTGCAAGAAAAACGTGCGAGTTTCGACAATAAAAACAACTTTAATCATTTGTTATCGACAAATGGATAAAGATGTGAAAAAATCATACAACCATACGATAGAAAATGTTATAAACTATGCTCTGTCGGAATCTGAAGTGAATCGAACGAATAGGTTCGAGAAAAAGGCAAAAGAAAATAGGGTTGATCTTAGCGGGCCACCCCTATCACACTGGGCTGCCTCCACCAAAATCCTCACAACTCACTCAATTTATGGAATTTTTCCAAAAATTTTTTCCAAAAAGTTGCAAATAAAACTTGACACCCTAGGCTACAAATTCATAGAATGAAGAAATCGTAGCGTGAAAATTTCAAGCATACGCAGTCCGTTCAAAAAATATTCCAATCGCCAAACTGACTCAAATATTTTCAGTCCGTTATATAGATCCACTCTCGGCTATCGGAAAAGGCTTCTCAA
>OX101790.1:46888871-46928871 GCA_944452715.1 Ophion slaviceki
GTTTTACTTTGAGCTGTGGTAAATCTCCTTTTTAGCTTCAATGAATACTACATTTATTTTATTTAGTCTTTAAATGCGATTTTTGCAAATTGCATAATCAGTTCTGTAACGACTCTGCAGTAGCTGCCATACATCCTTAATAATGAATCCTGCAATGTTCATATATATATATATATATATATATATATATATATATATATATATATATATATATATATATATATATATATATATATATATATAAAAGAAATGAGCAGACGCTGAAATCCAAATCTGAAACAGTTGACAGCGCGGAATTGTCCGACATCATCGCAGGGTCAACTCAATACAATTGCCTATATACATATATATACAATGCAGGATTGCACAGGTCTTTTGTGAGGTTAGGATAGGACGATTTGAATGATCCTAAATTAGAGGAATGTCCGCGGGTCTTTTTCATTCCAAGATCTCTTTCTCTTTCTCTCTCTCTCTTTCTCAGACTCTCTCGGATGAAGCTATAAATAATAACCGTGCGTTCCGTTGGAATGTTAATGTAGTCAGTCTCTCTCTCTCTCCCTCTCTCTCTCTCTCGCTCATGGACACGGGCGTCCTTACCGATGTTGTCTACTGTTCCATATGTACATATATACATACAAATATATGGAGTACGGGAAAAGAAACTATAACGAATGTTTCGCCGCGGACGCCCCCGTCAAAAATCTTGGCGTCCCTGGCTGAATGTTCCCTCGATCTCTCTGTGGCCGAAAACACCTCAGAATATGCCATAGTTCTTTTACTTTTCAAAAACTTGAAAAAAATACGCAAGGTGCTGAGAGGTAGTTTGTTGGCATTTTTTCGAACTCTTGTGAACAGTTTGTAAAAAAGAATCAATAAAAGTCCACTCACGAGCCAAGTTGTATGAGTTTGGGTGGTTCGTTTGAGTTTGTTTCTTTGTTTTTTTTTTTCGTTTGTTTGTTTGTTTCTTTGGTCCTCGTAAATGCTTTTTTCAAAAAAATAAATGACAGTCGAATCATCAGCGAAGTTGTATGAGTTTGTTTGGATTTATTTGTTTAATCCGCGTTAATGCTTTGTAAAAAACAATAAATGAAAGCGAAATCACCAGCAAACTTGTGTGAGTGTGTTTCAGTTTCTTTGTGTGGTATGAGGTGATCAAAAGTCGACGCGTCAGCTTTTTCCCAATTACTTTCGTGCATGGTGTTCCGTATTGAATAAATATTCACATTAAAAAACACAATTTAACATTTGCACGAGTGCACATTTTTTTTTCGTGAGTTTCGTTCCTTCGTCCATCCAAATATCACACCCTAATATCACATTACCAAACATTATTATTGCAATTATTCTCATTACATTATTGTGTTATTCGTTATATTCAGGACATGCTCTTTGGTTCATTTCCTTTGATTCCATTATTTTAATTGAGTATCGTTTGACCATCGTTTATAAGAAAAATCTTTTAAGTCTTCGGGAATCATTTAAATCCACGAGAACAATTATCCTTGCATCACAAAGACTGGAATTTCTTGCGGTGATATATGTAACTATGAATTAAATATGTGAACCCATGCATCAGATGACATTGAAGTTTGCATCCTCGAAATGAAACAATTTTTGTTTCTTTCATAAATCATCATAAATCGACGAATTATTTCAAGAATTTTTTTTTACTAAGGGACTAACCAGTGTGACACTTTCAAAAAATCGATTTTTTTTTGCCTTTTTCGACAGTTTATACTTTCAATAATATCATGTAAAAATTTCAACGCCGTATCTCTAATCATTTTATCTTGCAAAAATCGATAGTAAAATCTTTAAACGCGTTTTTCTCGAAACAATATTTTCAAATTTGCTGACATTGTAACTCAAAGAGCAATT
Source organism: Ophion slaviceki (assembly GCA_944452715.1). Lineage (NCBI taxonomy): Eukaryota > Metazoa > Arthropoda > Insecta > Hymenoptera > Ichneumonidae > Ophion > Ophion slaviceki. The sequence goes on from OX101790.1 coordinate 46,890,750, forward strand.
ATCCGATTGACTTGAAATTTGAACTGACTACTCTTGAATATATTTACTCTACAATGACGTAGGATAATTTTTATTGGATGAAAATTGACGATTTGGCATTGAAAAAAACGGCATTGACACGAAGGCCGGGTTGATTTCAAATTCCCAATTTTAATGTTCCAAAATGACACGGTTCATCAAGATTATGCCAGCGAAAGTCTACACAGTTGACTGTAAATGATGTCGAACGCATAACATTGTCTAGACAAATTTCAAAATTAACGTAAAATCACTTCTTAATTTAAAAAAAATCTTGAAATAATTCGTCGATTTGTTGAAAATGTTGAAACTTTTAAAACTTCCATAGCCGAATTATTTTGACGGTGATCAGATTTTCGGAGTTTTGGTCTTTCGTGTGAAATTCCTTCGGCGTTTTGATTTTTCGGGGTACTATATTTTCGGCGTTTTGAGCGTTCTGATCATTCAACGTTCGGAATTTCAACGCGGCCCCGTTAAAATTTTCGGAGTTTTGATCTCTCGGGGTAGTTTTCTTTCGGAGTTTTGAGCGTTCTGATCATTCAAAGTTCGGAATTTCAACCCGGCCCCGACTAATGGAGAGTCAACATTTTCTTTGTGTAAATCGCACTTTCAAACGCGTTTTTCGCAAAACTGTATTTTTCAAATTGGCTTCCATGATATCTCAAAAACTATCGAACGTCTTCGTCATGGGAAACCGTCCTGAATGTGTATTTACTTATTCAGTCTTAACTCCCACTAACCTCATTAAAGGGGCTATACCAGTGTGAACGCTGAAAATTTTGGTGATTTTCGGGCATTTTTTGGAAGAAAGGTACGGAATTAAATGTTTCGGAAAATTAAGAATATATTTGGCTATATTTGACCTATATTACATAATTTTTTCATAGAAAAATAGTGAGATCCAAGCGACTTATGCGCTGCCTTCGGAGGCGCCAAAAAAAAAGTCCCTCCACTGCTGACATGATTCCGGCCGATTGAGTAGCTGAAACCGAAAAAGGAAAAAAATGTCGTTAAACTAGAAGGTATTTCCTGTACAATGACGTAGGATTTTCAAAAAATATCAAAGTCTAACAAAATGACGTAGTTATGAAAAAAAGTCTGTTTTCTTGCCTATAAAATGGTCGTTTTTTCAATGCCAAATCGTCAATTTTCATCCAATCAAAAATATCCTACTCCATTGTAGAGCAAATATATTCAAGAATACTCAGTTCAAATTTCAAGTCAATAGGATAATAGCTCTTTGAGTTACAATGTCAGCAAATTTGAAAAATCTCATTTCGAGAAAAACGCGTTTAAAGATTCAACTATCGATTTTTGCAAGATAAAATGATATTGATATAAAATATACGATTTATGATGATATTCTTGAAAGTATAAACTTTCGAAAAGGCAAAAAAATCGATTTTTTGAAAGTGTCACACTGATAGAGGCCATTAAATTTCTCAGGTACACGCGCCCGTGCCCTTTACCTATAGCGTGCCAAATAGCTTCAGCGGCGACCCGAGTCGAAATGTTTAGCCTCCTCTGAACCCTCGCAGGACCCATTTCTTTTGTAATACATAAGCCGCCAGCCTCCGTTGAACCTACGAAACCTCATTTGTCAAGTTCAGTGCCATGAAGAGACCTCCTCTTGGCCCAGGGTAGCCTCTGCTAGACCTCCCAAACCTTCTCTCGACCCCCAGTTTCAGTGAAACGTGCAGAGCACAGGCCTCCTTAACCTGCTTTCAATCTCAAACTGTTGCCTCGACCCCACCTAACCTGCTTTCGGCCCAAATTCGATATCTCCTCCATCATCATTCCATTGTGACCTGATCGGTAACCCGTTCGATGACGAAAATAATACGAAATTAATAAAAATACATCGTCCCCTTATCAAATTAATAGTCCAATATTAATATGCGAAAACAATCAAATTTGCTCAATATCGATTTATTATTATTTTATAGACAATTGATAAAAGAATGCTTGTGTATACAGTCTTACTCCAATTCTATCGGATTAATAGGCATTTTCCTGTGAGAAAAAATCTCACAGGAAAATTCTTTACAAAATGCCAGTCTATCCAGTATAAGCTTACGCGACGTTTTTCGTTCTTGACATTTCTTCTTAAGCCTTCTAGTTCTTGAGTTACATTGCATTATCTAGAATTAGTCTTTTTAGCAAAAAATGAAATATCATTGCGAAAAAAATCGTACAAAACTTTATAAAAAACGCAAATGAAGTTCCTGCTACCCCGTTTAAGTTCATCATGGATAAACGTAACAATTTTTTTTCCATAAGTCATGCGTTCAATTCTTGATGGTCGAAAAAAGCCGAAAATCAGTCACGTATAAAAGTGCGTACCGGGTCGAAAAGAAAATGATAAAAAAATATTTCAGAAAAGCAATATACAGCTGAATTTATTCCCGTCAAAACGCCGTTCGGTAAATTTGGTTATCTTTTTTTTACGAAGCTATGTGACTTTTAGTGAAGCAAGAAATATCGGCTGGTGTATCCAAACATTTAAGCGACGGTATATATTATATAATACTTTATATATATATATATATATATATATATATATATATATATATATATATATATATATATATATATATATATATATATATATATATATATATATATATATATATATATATATAATACTCGAAATATGTGGTTGCGTTAATATATTCGAATATACACTACCAGACAAAAGTATTCGGACACTTCAGATAACTGCAAAATTTAATATCACTTTAGATCATTGCAAACTTATGGTAGAATAATAATTATTTTACGAAGATACTATAAAGCTCTGTGAAATTACTTAATCATATAGATCTTTATAGTATCTTCGTGAAATAATAAATGAAATGAATTATATTACTCTAACATTATTTGGCAATTATCCAGCGCTCAAAAGTTTTGCGATTATGTGGAGTGTCCGAAAACTTTTAGCTGGCAGTGTATATCTAAATAACATATAATGTTGATTTCTATATGGAACGATAGGGTGTTAATTATAGTCTATTTCATGTTCTGAAGGGTTGAAATTGTCGGTTCAGAATTCAACCTCATTCGATTTTTTCTTTTTGTTTTTGTTTCATTTTGTTTTTTTTGTTTATTCAATAATGAGTTGATAAATGGCGACGGCCGATTACCGTCGATTTCAAATAAGATGTTTGATTTTTCTTGTATGTACGAAGCATATTTTTATTTTTTCCCGCTAAATATTATGATATTAACTAACCGCGTCTATTTGATTTTTTTTAAGTTTGTATTAACTAGATTTTTCATAGAACCAAATTTTTCCTATTGCATTCCATTATTAAAATGATTGATTTAAAAAATGTTTATTTATAGAAAATCAATCTATTTGATATCGTCCAATAACTACATATTTTATTTGATCCTAATAAATCTGTGATTCGGTTTCATCAGTTTAACATTTTCATCTGTTCAAAAAAACAATTTAGTCAAGTTCACTGAATGGATCTAGTTATTTTTTTAATTTACCTTAAATAGAATATTTATAGAGTTAAGCATTTTTCTATTTGATTGAACTAATGGTCCATCTTTATTGCAACACTCATATCAAGGGGGCGGGGGGTAGTGAAGATGGAGAGAGAGGAATTCACTACAGCCCGCCCCTTTGATATGAGTGTTACAATAAAGATGAACCATTAGTTCAATCAAATAGAAAAATGCTTAACTCTACAAATATTTTATTTAAGGTAAATTAAAAAAAAAATAACTAGATCCATTCAGTGAACTTGACTAAATTGTTTTTTTGAACAGATGAAAATGTTAAACTGGTGAAACCGAATTACAGATTTATTAGGATCAAATAAAATATGTAGTTATTGGACGATATTAAATAGATTGATTTTCTATAAATAAACATATACATATACACACACACACACACACACGCGCGCGCGCGCGCGCGTGTGTGTGTGTGTATGTGTGTTTGAAAAATCTATAACTTATGTGATACAACAAATAGTTGGAGGTATTCATTTGGTCTCTTATGCCATATCAGCGACCAAAATGTTATAAGCACTCGGTAGCATAGGGGCAGCGGCGCGTAGCTATGAGTAGGTAGGACTAGGTTCAAATCGCATATAGGGCAAATATTTTCTTCGATAAAAATCATTTCCAAAGGCCAGGGAATGACGAATTACGATGAAAAATCCTTGTAGTAAAGCTCTCAAATAATGCGTTCATTTTATTTTCGATTTATGAAATATTTTTTGCATATAGTACACTAAGCTTTACAGTGTACATTGTAAGCAAATGAAGATTAATTTGAATCTCATCTTTATTAACATATATAAATATCTTTGAAAGAAATATGATCGTAGTAGGCTGGGAGACAAGGAAAAAAACCTATTTTATTTAAATAGATTCTATATAAATTAATTTTTTTGTTTAGCAGTGTACAGTAGGCCGAAAGAGGGAGCAGTAGGTTCTGCGGGAGCGCTCGAAGTAGGCCCACCTGAGGTTCCGTAGGTTCAATTGTGACCCTCCCTGACCTCCTTTGAGTCAAAAAGTCTACTTTCTGCCATGCCGGAGGTTCATCGGAGGCTCTAACGCATGGTACTTTCAAACATTGTACCCTCCTTTAGATACCCAATAATCCGCTCACGCCGATTTCTGCTCGCCTTCATTTTGTGGATTGAACGCGGCTCGAAAATTTCGACTCGGGGATCCAATGGTCAAGTATCAATCACCCAAACAAACCCAATCGGACTCCCATTTAGGCTCAGTTCCGAAATATAGAAAAAAAGCTTTAAAACCAAGTGATCAGAAGCTTTTTTTCACAAGCGAGTATTGTTCGACCTCAATGCCGATATCGTGTAAATAATTACTCATCATCAGCACTATAAAGACCTGTATTTTCAAAAGTTTCGAATTCGTGACTGACAAACGGTTTTTCAAGCGCGCGATAAATTTTTTATTCAGATTAGTCCGTCGCCCCAATTGATAATTTGTTGTCAGAAAAATGTCTTGGTTCTCGGTCACGATTCTTCGCCGGAACAAAAAGTACACACTCGGAAAGGCGGAATACGGGCAGGTATCGCGAGTTGAGAAATTTCGAAACAAAGCAAAGCGATAACGAACGTCTGCAGTGCAAACTCGAGGAATTTTGTTTTCGGCCAAAGTCATGGCAATCGGGAATAATCGAGATTTATCGCGCTGGAGGCATACCGACAATCTCGTCAGTATACCTGTCAAGCGAGAGGGGAAAGATCCTAAGTACACGTGGTAAGGCGAGGACGAGCTCAGTCCAGCAGTAACGCATCGTACGCCTGACTAATAAAATTTACAACTCCAATTATAATATTATTTACGAACAATAAAGACGGTACGAGCAAGAAAAGTGAAGAACGGTTGAAGAGTACGTTTCTTACTCTCACAGGGTCTGACGCTCCATCTGCGTCTCGCGGGTGCACTGTGTTTTATTTTAAAAAGAAGAAATCAAACAACGACACGGTTCGGGTTAAATATAACGAGCGTGATATCAGTAATGCAGCGCCAGACAGTCGTCGAGTGAGTTTTTCCATTCGATAGTCACTATCCTCACTTTGCTGAATTGAGTCTTTTTTGCATTGTGGCGGTGTACCAAAAACTTCCTAAATTCTGTCTTAAATTCGTCAAATTTTGTCCTAAATTTCATAGGACTTACATTTTGTTTATTTAGATTTATAGAAATTTCGAGCTCATGCAGACCCTTTGAAATCTGATTAATGTGTCCGTCGATGAATTTTTTGACACGAGGCACCAGGTGATCCCACTCAATTGTCCTTGCGTATTTCAATTTCAGAAAAACGCCAAGGCGGAAGCGTCGTACAATCCTGGGCCGCGGGTTGACGGTAATTGCACTTTGTCTAATTGTACTGTGCGTGGCTCTCGCAATTGGCATAACGGTGATCGTATCGAAATCGAGCTCGAGGGATGCACCGGACTCCGATGCAGGTTGGTACAAAGAAAATTGGTAGAATATTTTGTCGCACTTCAACTAGCATTGCTTTCGCAAATTTCGCGCATATAGTTCAGATGCTGCCGGTAGAAATCGTTTAACTTATTATCCGGCGCCTAAACTTTTTCGGTGCCAAAACTAGGGAAATCGGTTGTTTGAAAAATCGGTGCGATCGCTTTTGAGGTAGGGCCGATATCTTATCCAGGCACCCAAAAGGGATTTATTTTTTCGAGACCCCTGTCGAGATTCAAAAAGTAATTCGGTCGGTCAACTTTTCGCGGAGGCAAAACGTCAATACCATCATGGCAAAAGGCGTACAAGCTAACTTCGATCAAGACCCAATTTGCCGAGTCGCATGTTTATCGTCCAAAGTGGTTGAAAAGTGTCCATATTTTATAATAACTTTGATTTTTGTCGATCATTATGCATGATTGAGGAATCGAACAGTTTCAATGTTCCGTTGGAGATATCGCAGTTACAATTGTGTCGACAACGATCGATAACCTAAATTAATTGGGTGTTTATCGATCGAAACGGCAGAGAAAAAAAATCTCTTCACCCAATGACAGCTTTTGCCTGCGAAATGCACTCGTCCACAAATTACACGAATATTCACATACTACCAGTTCGACTGTTCGTTCGACCGTTTCTTACCATCAGCATGCTTTTTGTCCAATTCCATTCTCGACCTAGCTGTCTATATCGGGCTGTGGCTTTTGCTGCGTTACCATGCAATATTTTACAACGTAAATGTGCACCGCGGATTTGATTTCATGAAAGAAAATAAAAAAACACCCTGCTCCTACGTATCCGCGATATTGTGAAATACCAATAAAATGAATGCTTCCGAAGCAGAAGTGCTGCCGTCCAAGCCTCAAGCCTTTGTGTTGAAATATTTCTGGCGCAAGTTACACAAGAAGATGGAAACCATAAAATTCGCTGTTGAAACATGGCTGGCTGCAGATAGGCCGGTAACCAGACAAAACGAAAGACACAAACCCAAACAAGATATATCAACAACTGCTGTTACACGGCCACATCCAGTTGGATCGGAAACTAAAGGAACCGAAAGAAACAGACCCCAACATGACGTAGCAACAAGGGCTGCTACACGGGCACATCCAGTTGGGCCAGTAACCAACCAAAACGAAAGTAATCATCTCAAACAAGATATACCAACAACTGCTGTTACACGGCCACATACAATTAGGCCGAAAACTAAACGAACCGAACGAAACAAACCTCAACAGGACGCAGCATCGAAGGGTCCTGCACTGCCGGATAAAATCGCAACAACACCGAAGCCGAAAATCAGTCCCCAGTTCTGCGAAACAGATACATGCCGTGATCTTGGTAAGTGAGAAAAAACAAACTACCGTGAAAAACATGGAAATGTCGAGAATTTTTCACCTTTAACGAGAGATAGCAAAATGGAAAAAAAGATCCATGCAAATACCGTGATTTTTAGCAATGAAGATCGTGGACAACATGGATCGTGATGCCAACCCTTGTGAGGATTTCTATCAATACGCGTGCGGTGGTTTCCTGAATCACACCGTCATACCCGACGACAGAGAAGGTATCAGTGTCTTTTCCCTGGCTAAAGACAACTTGGAGATGCAGCTTAAACTTATTATCGATACCAATGATGGAGCCGACATACCTAATTTCTTCAAACTAGCCAAAATTCTCTACAATTCTTGTATGAACAGTCGTAAGTGGACATTTTTACGCATGTTAAATAATAATTATTATTATTGTTGATTAAAATGTATTTCAGTGCCGATGCTCCAGTATATTATCATGTTTTGTACTAGCATTTGCGATTGATCCGTTCCACCAGTCACTTCAACGAAAAATAATGCGGCAACATCGATCATAATAATTTGATGTCCTCGAAAAACTTACGCGTTGCGTTCAGGCAAAAATCGGCTAAGAGCTATTTTAAGAAAAAAAAATATGACATTTATAAGCGCTATTTTTGTGGGCGGAAATTAAGATTCCCACAACATTTTATGCCGTTTTTAATAATATAGTCAAAAATATAATTTTGTCTACAAATGAAATGTTTGTACAGGCCCCATCAAGAGCAAGTACATGAAAGAACTTATTTCAACTTTAACGGTATCGAGTAAAAGGCGAACTACCAATTCATCGAAAACCTACTGCCATAAGATGATTGATGAACTCAAATATTTGGGCTTCTTTGTCGATTATTTAATCAAAGCCGAAGTCGATGTAGATGTAGAGAACAACAGGGCACATGTAATTTACGTACGTATACATATCACGTGAGGTATTCCTTTCACGGAGGGCCGTTTTTTTCGGGCGCACAAGGAAGGCCCATTCTGTATCATTGGTAAATTACAGTGGCGCTAAATGAAAATAAGTCACAATCAATTATTATAACCAAAGATAAAGTGGAATAAAAAGTTTCGCGTGAACTTAGTAGATTTAGACATTTTTACATTTTCTCCGAAAAGTCGCGGCTACGAAAATTCTTTTGTTAGTAACATTATTCAAAGTTTTATCATGAATATTTTCTTCAATCATTCGGTGACCTCTTGTTCTTATTGTCGTTACGTGATCTTTAGATTTTTTTACAGGCGTGAGCAGTTTATATCAGGCATCTAGAATTATTTAGTGTAGAAATTATTAGATAGAAATGTGGCCGGCGTGTAGGGTCAGCATAGGATCAGTGGCTCAGTTTTTTGAGAAGTCTATAGCTGCTTAACCGTTCACACAATCTCAATGAAACCTTGACTAAACGTGAGGTGTGTTCAATGCCTTCATTTTGTTTTTGTAACTTGGCTTGAAATTTTACCAGTATACCAGGATGTATTTGTACTTGAATATAGACGAAAATCATCTAATTGTTGAATATTCGGGTTCCTGGAAGGAATACCTTAATTAACGTAAACGATCACTATGACGAAAATGATTGAACACTTTTATATCCATGTTTTCATTGTTGTCTTGCAGCTTGATCAACCGGATCTTGGACTTCCACGTGCATTTCTCATCGATAACGATCAGCAAGCGCGCGATTACTATCGTCAGTACATCATGGCAATCGGAGAAATTCTTAATCTTCATCAAGACGACAAGAATCACGTAGATGCGATACTGTCGTTCGAAACTAAATTAGCAAACGTACGCCCATTTGTTCAACGTGACGTTTCTCTTTTGGCTAGACAATTAAGAGGCTTCGTTTTGGACTAAATTTACCAATTGCGAAATGATTTTGATGAAACAACACGTCATTTACAATCCGACGAAACTGTTGATCCTGCCTTGCAAATTATAAGTACACGTTTTGACGACCGAATGAACATTCACGATGCCCTTTTGTAATTCGGCAGATTTCATCACAGAATGAGCATGATCCACAGTTGAAATATCGGATGACATATAGGAAATTCAATGAAACGTATCCAAGCCTAGCACAACTGCTGATCCACTTCGAAGCCGAGTTTTCGGTGGATATTGACAAGGATGAGGTCGTGCTCGTTAGGTCACAAGAATATTTTGCACAGTTGGAAAAATTGATTTATAGTACTGAGCTGAGAATACTACGCAAATACATCAAGTGGCGAGCGATTATGGATTTTTCAATTTACATGGACAACGAGATCAGGAATGCAACATTGGCATTCAAGCAACATCTGACCGGAGTTTCCGCTTCACAGCCAAAATGGCAGGAATGCGTAGACGTCGTTTCCACTAAACTTCCGCTCAGCGCCTATAATGTGTACATGGAGCAATACCGCGGCACAATTATGCGGAATGCATTCGACGATATATTGGAGAATTACGCCGATGCCATCGCCGAGACATTGCAAATGGTACATCATTGGAAAATTGTTGCCTATAAATATTTCGCTAGTCATTGATATATTTCCTGATTGAAACTGATATATTTCCGTCTATACGGAGAATAATTGACTTTCAATCAATCCCCGGTAAGTGGAATGCATGATGTTAACTATTGTTTCATTTCTTTTTCTCCGGATGACACGATAGCAAGACGGGACCAATGGCACAGTGAAAAGGATTGCACGGATGAAAAAGGCAACGTTACTCACCAAAGTTATGAATCCGTCAAGCGAGGAGATCGACATGTTCGACAAGTTATACGACTGGCGTACACTCTCCGAGGACGATTATTTGAGAAATATGTTGACCGTTACGCTAGGAGCTAGAAAATATATGTTCGACAATTTACGAAAATCCGTGCCGAAATTTGATTGGGTTGCTCCGAGAGACGACATTTTAACGAAAGTGCTTTATCCGAGAAGCAAGAATAGCATGGGTGAGGCTAATAATGATTCATGTTGCAAAAGCGGTACAAAAGACAGCATTCGAGTAAACGGACGATGTTACATTACACAGAGGTGCCCATTGGTCTCGCACGACCGCCTTTTTATCAATACAAGGGTTCGGCACACTTCAATTATGGTACTCTTGGATTTATCATGAGTCGAGAATTCGCACACGCTTTCGACAATAGTGGCAGACGCTATGACCAGCGTGGCAACATCACCAAGGTGGTGAATGAGAAGATCGACGAAGAATACAAAAATCTTTCGAATTGCATTATTAATAAGTATGGCAATTACAGCAGCAAGAGCGGTAACTTGAAGGTGAGTACCTTGCTGCCTCAATACTCACGGCATTTTTGTCTTCCTTTGAACTTATTTTATCGTTCTTACTCCGATTGCACCGGAGAGGTTGACGTTGCCAGCTTTTCCGAATCCTTCTCTGACTTCTTTGGGGACTCACAAAAGCAGGTTGATTTTCAATTAAAAAATAAATTTGGTTATTGGAATGACGAGGTGGGATTTTACACACAATTCATAAATAGTCTGGCCAAGTTTGTGATATTTTTTATTCAATAATATTGATAAACAATAACGTGATTATTATTTGAAGAAAGTATTGCGGTTACTGCATGGCCAATTGGTGTAGGTGCTTCCGGAAACTAGGATCATCGGAAAGAAAAATAAAAATTTGTGCTTTCCGTATGATAATGAAACTTTCCTATGGTCGGATGATTTTTAGATATTTTGAAAATTACTAAAATGACAAGATGGAGAAAAAACCGTACGCTTTTCGATTAAAAAAAAACAACTTTGATGATTTACACGGAGAAAAATACGGCCTCAGATTCTGACACTGGTTGCCAGAATTCTAATATTCAGGGCTAGAAAAGTATAGCAGTTTACTGCCAGTTCGGAATTCTAAGACTTGCTGTTATAGAAGTGTAAAAATGATTCTCACACCGTATAGTAAAAATGATGCATGCATATTACAGTTGAGACTATTCTTGCATAGGCGCGAGTCTTATACGCTGTATAGTAAAAATAATGCCTGCATATTACATTTGAAACTATTCTCGCATATGCGCGAGTCCTATATGCTATATTTTCATGTGGATTTTACTATACGCATAGCATAAATCTTCGGCGTGTAGCGAAAAATATTACGAAGTTATTAGTAAAATGTGACTCTTTATACCGTACTTTTTGTAGAATACTGGAAACTAATTGTTCCAATCACGTGGGCAAAATATTTTTTGAATACTACAAAAAATCACAATATGCCGAATAAAATGTATTATTTGTATCAGTTTACGTGCCATATCGTAGGTTAAAATTTAAATTTCTTCATTTTTACTATACTATAATTACAATTTTTATCTTCCATTCAATACTTTTTGATATTTAATGATTCTTTTTTAGAAGCATAGTATTAATCCTAAACTTCGAGGCCCCTGTTTAATCCGTGTACTCTTAAGGGGTCTTCTCACTTTAGACGCTAAAAAAGGCTATTTTGACGAATTTTTTTGATAGGTTTATATTATAGATATTGATATAAAAGTTATTACACTTAATAAATACACTTTCGAAATACGCACATTTTTTAAATGTATTTATGTAACTCAAAAAAACTTTAAACGCGTTTTTCTCAAAACAACGTTTTTCGACGGCTTGTTGATAAAATCATCGAAACTACTGAACCGATCCTTATGAAATGTTAACCACATATTCTTTACAACTATTGCTATAGCGCATATCAAGGATTTTTTAAATTTTGATATGTACTATTTTTCTTTGCCAAAAACGGTGAAAAAGACGTTTTTTGTTTTTTCGAAAAATGTCCGGCATTTTGTTATTTTTCCATGTATCAAAAATCGTATGATATGCGCTATAGCCATTAACATACTGAATCCAAAACCGTTTGATTTTCGTTTTGTTTCGGATGATCCATCTCCGAGGTTTCATCAACAGCGCAGACCTACAATTTTTCAGGACATTGCTTTAACTAGCATTTTCGTCTATAAATAGTGACTTAAATAAATAAAAACAATTTTTGAATGTATTTCGGAAGTGTATTTATTGAGTATAACAACGTATATTAATTTCTATAATATGAACCGATCAAAAAATTATAAAAATAGCCTTTTTTAGCGTCTAAAGCGAGAGGACTCCTTAATGAATGCATTGACATATGAAAAAATCGTCCGATCATAGGATAGAAAATGTTATAAACTGAGCTCGGTCCAAATTTGAAGTAAATCGGATAATTTGATTTTGAGATACGACTCTCCGAATCCCATGTGCGAATGCCGGTATTGCGCCAGAGTTACCAATACGGCCCAGAGTTGTGCAAGTCCTGGCGACCGACTCTCAGTTGGCAGTACTGCCCCAGTATTGGAAACCGAACGTATCAGTACCGTCCCAGTCTGGGTTACTGAGTCTTGGCTGAAGTACTAGCCCAGTAATAGTAAACTATTTTATCAGTACGGTGCCAGTCCTGGTTACCAAGTATGGTTGAGTGTCGGCTGGAAGTACTACGCCAGCACTGGCAACTGAACGTATTAGTGCCGTGCCCGTCTTAGCTACCCAGTCTTGGGTGAAGTGCTGTCCCAGTATTGGTAAGCAATTTCATCAGTGCGGTGCCAGTCCTGGTAACCATAGCTGGTTGGATGTACTGCCCTAGCACTGGCAACTGAAAGTATCAGTATCGTGCCGGTCTCGGTTATCGGTTCTTGGGTTAAGTACTGTCCTAGTATTGGTAAACAATTTTATTAGTACAGTGTCAGTCTTGGCAACCAAGGTTGGTTGAGTCTCGGCTGGAAGTGCTGCCTCAGCATTGGCAACAGTACCATGTCAGCCTTGGTCACCGAGTCTTGGGTTAAGTACCGGACCGGTATTGGTAAACAATTTTATTAGTTCAGTGCCAGTCTTAGGAACCAAGGTTGGTTCAGTCTCGGCTGGAAGTGCTGCCCCAGCATTGGCAACAGTACCATGCCAGCCTTGATCACCGAGTCTCGGGTTAAGTACCGCCCCGGTATTGGTAAACAATTTTATTAGTTCAGTGCCAGTCTTAGTAACCAAGGTTGGTTCAGTCTCGGCTGGAAGTACTGCCCCAGCATTGGCAACAGTACCATGCCAGTGTTGGTCACCGAGTCTTGGGTTAAGTACTGCCCCAGTATTGATAAACAATTTTATTAGTACAGTGCCAGTCTTAGTAAGCAAGGTTGGTTGAGTCTCGGCTGGAAGTAGTCCTCCGGCATTGGCAACAGTACCATGCCAGCCTTAGTTACCGCGTCTTCGGTTAAGTACTGCCCCAGTATTAGTAAACAATTTTATTAGTACAGTGTCAGTCATGGTAACAAAGGTTGGGTGGGTCTTGGCTGGAAGTACTGCCCCAGCAGTGGCAACATTACCATTCCAGTCTTGGTTAACGAGTCTTCGGTTTAGTACTGCCTCGGTATTGACAGACAATTTTATCAGTACGGTGCCAGTCGAAAAAGTATGGATTGAATAAAAAATGTAAGTTTTGCTTCCTTATAGAGAAACTTTGTGACGATCAAAACATTTTTTTTCAGTTTTCGATATCAACGTCCTCAAAATGTCCCAAAACCTCGAAAAATCATATTCAGAAACAATGTCTACATGCATGTGCGTCTGTGTGCATATGCGCGCGCATCTACGTTCTGGCACTGTAAAATTATAGCGTCTGTAACTCGAGAACGGTTTGGGTTGAAGGGCTCCTGTGTCGCTCAGATGTTAATCTATACAATCTCTTTATTCCCTGCAAATTTTGTCGAGAGAACTAAAAAATTACAAATTTAACGGCATTTTTTAATAAAAAAAATGTCTGTGTGCACGTTAATTTGCAAAAAATTTCAGAATTTTGTAAATTTTTTTTTACAAATAGAGTATCATGAAAGGACGGCTGGTATTGAATTTAGGAATGATCGGTCGAATGGTCTAAATTTTATGAATTTTGGACACTTTCGAAATATGTCAAACCACTCTAATTTTTGCATATATCAAGATACTGTGGTAATTTTTTTTACACAAAGTATTGTAAAAGTAAAGTTGCTATAAAATTTGGATAGAATCCCGAACCATTACAGACTCCCCTGGAATCTTCTGTATCCTTACGGATATCCATAAATTGGCTAAGTAGACGATGTCATTTTATTTCACTATTTCGCGTGTTCGTTCTGAACGTACGCCGCGACGGGCTCTCGTGCCTTCTTGCGTCGAGGCAGACATTGTTATGCCTCGACGCGATGCGTGTGTGTCAGTGGTCATTCGCTACGTCGGGCGCACACGGTTGAAGATTGTTTTCTTTCCGCATGCTGTCCCTCCGCGGCAAGTATACACTTCGTGTGGGTATATGCACCTATATACCCACACGCTGATCCACGCTCAGCGTCAACAAAGAATTAGGATTTCTTTGGCAGCGTTGAGCATCAGTCTTTCTCGTGCCGTCTACGTGTGAACTTGTTTCAATCCCCAAGTGCTTTTCATCTATTCCCATTCGTTTTTATACAGTACACTTTTTCTATTATTATAAATTAATTTTTCTCGTCCTAAAACGAATTCGAGTGCTCTATGTGTGCTATAAAAATTCGAACGTTCTATAAGGTGAACCAGGTAAGATATACAAAGAATTTTTCTTTATACTTGTTTTTTTATTTTATTTTGTATTTTTTGTCTACTGCATGTTAAGGCATAATAAATAATTCATTTATTTTCTCTCCGTTCCGTACTTGCTGTGGGACTGCGCTATCTCTCTCTCTCTCGCTCTCTGTCTCTCTTATATTTTCTTTACTTATTCTATAATTTGTTTTGAAGAATTTGTTCAATTTGATCAGGGAGTCTCGGAGGACAAGGGGAAAGAAAACACTTTGGTAAATACAATGTTATTTACTTTGACCGAAATTATGTATGCTGAAGTAAAATTACAGAAGAGCATCTAAATTCATACTTAATACTCTGGAAGTGGCTATATTTTTCAATTCTTTTTAGATGGAGGTGATGAGATCCTTGGTGGGTTCACCGACCGACGGAAAAGGTGTTATCCGCAATGTGATCGCTGGCCTGATATCGAAGGCGGTGCAGGAAAAATACTCGGCCACGGGGAAACGGTAAATATTTTTCAAATTTTTACTAATATAATTTTTAGAACTGGGGGCAATCAAATAAAATGTTTTCATTTCAGATATTTTTTTAGATACGATGGGGAAAAAAAACCACTGCGGCGGAAATATTTTCGACAACCAGCCGATGTTTATCTGATGCCGGTGACCGGGAACACGCCGCAACTCTGGCCCAATATTGGCAGCCGGTACTAGTCACCAATACTGTGCCAACGCTTGCCAAGCGGAGGACCGGTGTTATCATTTCGGAATTGGGCCAGTATTGTTTACACGATCTGACCCAATATTGGCATTCAGTATCCGGCCAGTACTGCCGTCAGTACTTAGCCAAGTTTCCAGTCTATACATGGGCATATACCGGCAAAGTACTGATTTACGGTTTGTCTCAAGACTGGCTACAATATCTGGCCCAAAACTGGGCACTTATTCTGAGCCAATACCCGTAAACGGTGTCGGGCCGATTCACGCCGCCATAACTTGGACCGGTGTTAACAAACCAATGTTGTCTCAATACTGATCCCGACTTGGGCAAGGCTTGGCCCTTAGGAGCCTGCCAGTATTAGCAGCTCTGGCATCAGTACTGAGACAAGACTAAGCCAAGTCCCCAGTCTATACACGGGCATGTACCGGCAAAGTACTGATTTAGGGTTTGTCTCAAGACTGGCCCAAAACTGGGCACTTATTCTGAGCCAATACCCGTAAACAGTGTCGGGCCGATTCACGCCGCCATAACTTGGACCGGTGTTAACAAACCAACGTTGTCTCAATACTCATTCCGACTTGGGCAAGGCTTGGCCCTCGTCCAAGTACCAGGTGCCTGCCAGTATTGGCAGCTCTGGCACCAGTACAGTGCCAATACCAAGCCAGTTTGCAATACGTACATGGGATACT
This sequence comes from Ophion slaviceki, assembly GCA_944452715.1. Classification (NCBI taxonomy): domain Eukaryota; kingdom Metazoa; phylum Arthropoda; class Insecta; order Hymenoptera; family Ichneumonidae; genus Ophion; species Ophion slaviceki. Next base: position 46,907,084 of record OX101790.1, read on the forward strand.
ATACGACGAAATGAACGGAAATGAACGGATAACTCGGGCAATTTTTGTAATTTTAAGAAAAACTTTGATACAAATCAAAGTTAAGATAATTAGGCAATAGAAACAATCGTACGTTTGAAATTCCAAGCTTATGCAGAGCCCTTAACGAACGATAGGCGTATCGTCACTGTGCCCAAAGAAGCCCCGTCCATTTGTCCCCCATCGTTCAATTACCCATCCAAAAATGTTGGCTTGGCATTTTCGGCAGGCCAACGCTGTCGCGATGCAGAACGAAAATTTTGCCGACATGGCAGGTCTCAAGATAGCGTATTCCATGTATGAGAAGTGGATCGCGAAGAACGGGGACGAACCAAAGCTGCCCAACATGGAAGAAAACCCAAGGCAACTGTTTTGGATAAGCGCCGCACAAACGCTGTGCTGGAAGTTCAAGCCGCAAGCGGAGGCCTTCAAAATAAAAACGCAAGCCTACTTTCCTGATCGCTTCCGAGTCCTCGGAGCGGTGTCGAATATGCCGGAATTTTCGAACGATTTCACGTGCTCTGCGGGTTCCCCAATGAACCCTAAGGAGAAATGCACCCTTTGGTAAATCGTCGTAATGACTAAATCTGATCCACTAAATCCTCAATGGGGGGTCGCTAAGGAAGAATTTATTGAAAATGGGATGATACGTTATCTTGAAAATTATTTTATCCTATCGCATTAAAGAATACTAGGAATAATCCAAAATATCAGTGTTACGTCTCGATGAACAATTTTCGACTGATTCGACTCTTTTTTCCATTGTTCGCGTCGCTACCATTTTGTTATACGCGGGAAAGAATGAAATAAATTAGCGCTCAGCAGCGTGAAACTTACTGGTTCTTCTTGTTATTTTATTTTCCTGTTTTTGAAATTTGCTTGATCGCCGAAATGTCGCAGTTTTTCGAGGGAAGGCATGGAATCGCGGTGTGTCTCGTACCGGCCTCAAAGGATCCTTACAATCAGATGCACGATTGCAAACTCGGCTATGTGTCTGAAAAAATATTTGGATTGAGGAAAGAAATATCGCGTAAAAAGAAACAAAAGGCAATCATAAAACTTGGGTAGTTTTTTTTCAAGTACAATAATATTGTATAAAAAGCATATGGTGGGAAAAGTTTGAAAAAAAACAAAGATGGAAATTGGAAGAAAATATATGGTTGTTGGAGCTGGCGATTTTTTCGCTTGACCCTTAGTAGTCACACTTAACTAGAATCACGTTATAGTCGTACTGGGTCCATGAGACCCAAGCGTTTTTAAATTGTTATGAATAATGAAATAATGCATTGAGCGATATGAAAAAAATAGTGAGGTATAATTTGAACCTTGTTTAATACAAGGATATTGGTTAGAAATCAAAAATTAAATTTTAAATATGCAAAAAAATTGCTGCGACTCTTGTAATTATTGACCAAAAAAAATGGTTTTATAATCTGAAAACAATGTACTTTGAAATAGACATAGCGGTTTCTGTGGACTTTTCGAAAAATATATTTGTTTCATCCAACGCAGGTGCGATTTAAAAGGAAAGAATGAAACGCTTACGCATAAAAAAATGTATGTTTTATTGGGAAAAAAAGTAGTATGGTATCAACATAATTTGTTTGGGTCCCGTGGGCCCAGTGTGACTATTAAGGGTTAAGGCGTTACCCCCACTTGTAGCGCAAAAAAAGGCCTTTTTCATGAATTTTTTTAAAGAAAACTACAAAACTTTTTTAATCGATCAATATACCATCTTAAAGAACACATCTTGAAGAACTTTCAGTAATTTTTTTATTGAAAAATATTACATTGTTTAGTGGCAAATGGCCGTCAATGAAATAATGTTTTTATATACACGGTTTGCAGTGACCAACATTGCGGCGAAGTGGATTACTGAAAAAAATGCGGATGGATTTAGTCAAATATAAGTATAAACTAGTCTTTAATCGAAGGATTTTAAAAAATATTCATTTTTCACAAAATGGTGGACAGTCAAAGTTAATGGTTCGATTTTAACGAAAAAAAGATCGAACCTTTAAAGACTACATTTTTATGTATTAAATAAGCCTGCAAAATTTCAAGAAGATCGGTTCATTAGTGTTCGAGTAATCTTGGTCACCGACTTCAGAAATGCCATTTTGAGAAAAACGCGTTTAAAGTTTCAATTTGCCGGTCGTTTACACAACGGATTCTTCTCTTTCAACGCTCATATCTCAGTCAATTTTGTTCGGATCGACTTGAAATTTTCAGGACATATTCTCAGATACTTATACTTCAAAAAAATGCAATAGAAAAAATCGATTTTTTTTAAATAGCAATTAGGGGTAACCCCTTAAGCTAAATCACATGATAGCCAGCCGAAAGAGCGTTTCAATACGGAAATGATCCGTAATTTCCACTGGCATCGATTGGCTGAAAAGAGAAAACTCAACACGTGCACTATACCCGCTAGATGTATTCGCACGTAGCAGCTTTTTTGCCATTATTTTGCAACTGACCATGAATTTCCAACCGATCTTTGATCGCCGGAAGAATTTCACAGCTTTTCCTGTTTTTTCGGATTGTCCTTCTCACGCGAGGACTCGGCGCGGCTGATAGATCGGAGCTCCCAAATTTTTATGTTCATCCAATTGGGGAGTACAGATGAAAGTGAAGGAAAACGAAGTCGTAACGTTTTTATCGTAGGAGACCATCTTCTACGGGTTATACCTAGTTGTAACAGTCGAAAACAGACGGATTTTGAGACTTTGAGATTTTTTTAGAAAACCGTGATGATAAATTTGTACAAAAGTTAGATGTTTGAAAAAGTATCGTCTGAAGAACACCCTATCATTTTTTTGTGTACAAATATTTAATTATAATCGATTTACAGACAATTTCTGGGAAGCATCTTTCCAAAACTTTTTTTGCGCTCAGCCCTTCTGAACAGGGTTATCTACTTAAAAAAATCAAATAGATTTCGGTAGTATATTAGTCGATCCTATGATCAATCGAAGGAATTTCCGAAATATCAATTAAAAAAAAAATATGGCGCGTGTTCAAAGTAAGAGACTTAATTTTTGCGAAAAAAACGGACATTTTTTGTCCATCAAATCAAACGTGGACATCAGAAAAAAAACTTCAATTAAATACCATATCGTTAGGCCCCAGAAATTTTAAGAAGATCGAACTTCTAGTTTTTGAGATAGTTTGCTCACCGATTGCCTAAATGTGCTTTTGAGCTTAAAACCTTAAAATTTTCGAACGACGCACCGAGCGATTCGACGGGCGTTAATATAAATCTGCCATTTTTTATCTGATAATCTTTGAATTTTCCGGGAACATTTGTGAGATGATATACTGTCAAAATATATTAGTTTGGAAAAGGCTAATTCTTCGACTTTTGCAACTAGGCATAAGCCCTTAATGCGGCGACTTTGTATTTACTTATTCAGCCTCAATACCCAGTGACTTCGTTTGAATTTCCAGAATAGACGCGCATGTACGTCTTACCTGTAGCCCGTGCAGAAATTTGTCGGAGAGACATCTGTATACGGATTTGATTGGAACATCACACATAGGGAGTCCTCATTGGGCTCCAATTGGATTCTGCACTGTTCCCCGACCAATGCTATTCGAAAATTCTTACCACGTTCGAATCGAAAATACACTGAGAAAAAAAAATCAATTGAATCAAAAAAATATATTGGTTGATCCAAATAAATATGCTGCAGCAGAGTGCCACCGATATATGAGATTGTTACAATACTATAAAATATTGGAAAATGTGATTGATTTAAATAACATATTATTTTATTTGAAAATCTCTTCTGTTCTCTGAATATCTATATTATCCTTCAAATAAAATTATATTCTGTTGAAATCATTCTATAGACAATGCGTAGATGTATGGATGAAATAATTAAGCGGTTGCTATAACATTTTTTATTTCGTACAAAAATATAATCAATAGAATGAATTATTTCTTTACTACATCGAAACGAATTTGCCATGAGACGTGAGTTTTTCAATTTGTTTTAAATCTTAAATAAAAAGTGAGCATTAGAATGATCATCCACTATAATAGTGGATGAGAATATCAGATATCCAATTGAATAACCATGGAGAGAACATCAGATATTCAACTGATAAAAACAGATGCTACACTTTAATCTTAGCCACAGGCCAAGAAGCGATACTCTTTAGAGTTTCTCCGGCGTTTAAGTAGATTTTCGGTTCGCGCTACGCTTACGAGAAACGAGCGCGCGGGCGGCTTCTAGCGGTTACTCCGAGAACTACGGGTTTCCTCACACCTATAATTTCGGTAGCGCTCGGCCATGATTGGGTTGAATTTTTTCAACTAAATGTGCAAGAAACAAATTTTATTTTCTCATAATTTTTTAACCAATTCAAACATTTGCTCAATGATTTTCAATAAAAATAAAATATTAATATTTTAACGAATAATCTACTTAAAAATCAATTTCGGATATGTTGAAAACAATAAAATAACATATTTACTCAATAGAAATTTTATTTGAACCAAATGAGCGAAATTCCATTTTTCTCGTGTACTCGAATCAACAATATTCATGTTATGAATTGAAACGCTTTTTTCAACTATTCAACTGTATATCATTTCTCACAACTCTTTATCATTCAAAACTATATCATTTGTTCGCGATAATTTTTTAGATAGTTTCAATAATATATTGTTCTCGGCTAACAATATATCTTTTGAATGAAATTTTGTTTCAATTTTATCATGTTATTGAAGTCAATAGCGTTTTGTTTGGACTAATAGATTCGATTATTTACACCAACAATTTTACAATTGAATCAACGAAATTTCATTCAATAACACCAATGATATCGGATCAATGACTCAACACGGCATGTTGAAACATAACCTGCAGGCTTTGTCAGCGTGTACGTGTGTGCTAATATTATGTCAAAGTATAGTAAATAAACAACAAACGATAATTACAGTCGATTTTCAGTAGATTCAGTTCGATTTCATTAGAATCGATTTTTAAGATACACTTTTTAAAGCGTTTTATACGTTTTTAAGGTCCAGTCATTTCGTATATCTACATATTTTGTTAAAAAATGCAACGTAGAGAATGCTTGATGAGATCCGTCAAGCATCGTATCGGATTCTGTTTGATAATGCGGCAATCCTTTAGGGTTATAATCGAATTTGCATGGTGGATTCCGGCTGGGGGTGAAAATGTCAAATGACCAAATATAGAAAACCCCAAAGATTTCGAAATGACAGAATTATGAAGTTTCAAAATAACGAAGGTCAAATTATCCGAAATTTTATCATTTGACCCATGACGAAATCAAATGACTATTAAACGAAAGGATTATTTATCCGAGAGCTCATTTGTTTGAGAACATATATTCAGATAGTCTATAGTTTGAGTCATATAAATACAGATTCGAACAATCTGCAACATTCATCTTTCCGAAATAGAAAAAAGTGAGTATCTAATATTCGTAATGCCGTCGATAGCAAAAAGCCACATATCGAGACTACAAACTTCAAATGTGTTTTAGATCTTAGAAACGCAAATGATCGATGGTCTGAAATGGCAAATACCTAAATGGCGAACATGGCATGGCTACCTGATCCGACTGACCACCAACGCCATCTGCCATCTTCATTCTGAAGCGCAAGTACACTGAGAAAAAAATCATTGATCCAATATCATTGGTGTTATTGAATGAAATTTCGTTGATTCAATTGTAACGTTGTTGGTGTAAATAATCGGATTTATTAGTCCAAACAAAACGCTATTGACTTTAATAACATGATAAAGTTAAAAGTTGTTTTCATTCAAAAAATATATTGTTAGCCGAGAACAGTATATTATTGAATCTATCTAAAAAATGATCGCGAACAACTTATATAGTTTTGAATGCATTTTCTGCAACGAACAAAAAAAAAGCGTTTCAATTAATAACATGAATATTGTTGATTCTAGTACACAAGAAAAATTGAATTTCGCTCGTTTGATTCAGATAAAATATCTATTCAGTAAATATGTTGTTTTATTTGTTTCACCATATCTGATATTGATTTTCAAGTACATTATTCGTTAAAACGTTAATATTTTATTTTTATTGAAAAATATTAAGCAAATGTCTGAATTGTTTAAAAAATTATGCGATAATAAAATTTGTTTCTTGCGCATTTGGTTGAAAAAATTCAACCAAATCATGGCCGAGCGCCACCGAAATTATAGGTGTGAGGAAACCCGTGGTTCTCAAAGTAACCGATAGGAGCCGCACGCGCGCTCGTTTCTCGTAAGCGTAGCGCGAACCGAAAAACTACTTAAACGCCGGAGAAACTCTAAAGAGTATCGCTTCTTGGCTTATGGCTAAGATCAAAGTGGAGTATCTGTTCTTATCAGTTGAATATCTAATATTTTCTTCATGGATATTCCATTGGGTATCTGATATTCTCATCCACTATTATCGTGGATGATCACTCTAATGCTCACTTTTTATTTAAGATTTAAAAAAAAATTGAAAAACTTTCAATTTTTTAAATAAATCGATCATACATTTTATTGTGACAATTTTATCCTATTCCAAAGAACTGCATGTGATTTTTCGAATATTTTCTGCAATTCTCGTGAGTGTACATTTATTTGAACCAACAGTCAAGAAATGTTTGCAAGTGCACATAGAATCATATTATAAACATGACTTCTCGAATTCACAAATATATTCTTTCGATTGCAATGAACATTTATTCCATCGAATATTATATCTTTTTCTACCAGAGACTAAATGCGTTGCTACAGATGACACCTGTACTTTTTGGCAAAAAATACCATTATTTCGGATCGACATTGTTGATATTTCAATCGTGATATACACTTGTCTCTATCTCATACTAGTTGCATGATATTGCCCTTTTGATATTGTACGGAGTACGAAAATGTTACGTCTCATGGCATATTCGTTTCGATGTAGTAAATAAATAATTCATTCTATTAATTATATTTTTGTACGAAATAGAAAAAGTTGTAGCAACTGCTCAATTATTTTATCCGTACATCTACGGATTGTATATAGAATGATTTCAATAGAATATAATGTTATTTGAAGGATAATGTAGATATTCAGAGAACAAGAGATTTTTAAATAAAATAATATGGTATTTAAATCAATTAAATTTTCCAATATTTTATAATATTGTAACAATCTCATATATCGGTGGCACTCTGCGTTCAGACATTTATTTGGATTAACCAGTATTTATTTTTTTTTCAATTGGGTGTTGGATCTCCATCAGAAAGTAGGGAAAGGTGCGGCAACCCAATTGGATACCTACGACAATTTCTGCACGGGAGCGTGCAAAAAGTTTCATTAGCGATTCAATGATCAAATACCAATATCCTAAACGAACCTAAACGAAGTTCTATCTACGCTCAGCTCCGAAATAACCAAACGCCTTTGAAATCAAGTGACCAGAGGTTTTCATTAGCAAGCGAGTATCGGTCGACCTCAATACCAATATCGTGCAAATAATTACTTATCATCAGCGCTATCACAAACTGTATTTTCGAAAGTTTTATATTCGTGACTGACAAACGGATTTTCGAGCGCGTGGACACTTTATTCAGATTATTCCGTCGTCCCAATTGATAATATTTTGTCACAAAAATGTCTCTGTTCTCGGTCACGATTTTCGCCGGAGCAAAGTGCACGCTCAGATTCGTGCAGACGAACTGACACTTGCAAAGGCAGAACTCGGCCAAGTATCGCGAATTGAGAAATTTCGAAACAAAGCAAAGCGATATCGAGCGGCGATAGTGCAAACTTGAAGAATTTTGTTTTCGGCCAAAGTCATTTTAAGGGGCTGTACCAGTGTGAACGCTGAAAATTTGAGTGATTTTCGGGAATTTTTTGGAAGAAAAGTACTGAATCAAATGTTTCGGAAAATTAAAAATATATTTTGCTATGTTTCACCTATATTACGTAATTTTTTCATAGAAAAATATTGAGATCCAAGCGACTTATGCGCTGCCTTCGGGGCGCAAAAAAGTTCCTCCACTGCTCACATGTTTTCGGCCGATCGAGTAGCCGAAACTGAAAACCGAAAAAATGTCGTTAAACTGGAAGGTATTTCCTGTACAATGACGTAGGATTCTCGAAAAATATCAAAATCTCACAAAATGGCGCAGTTGTGAAAAAAGTCGGTTTTCTTGCCTGTAAAATGGTCGTTTTTTAAAATGCCAAATCGTCCGTTTTCATCCAGTCAAAAATATAGTACGTCATTCTAGAGTAAATATATTTGAGAGTACTCAGTTCAAATTTCAAGTCAATCGGATAATTGCTCTTTGAGTTACAATGTCAGCAAATTTGAAAAATCTCATTTCGAGAAAAAACGCGTTTAAAGATTTAACTATCGATTTTTGCAAGATAAAATGATATTGATATAAATGATGATGGTATTCTTGAAAGTATGAATTGTCGAAAAAGGCAAAAAAATCGATTTATTCAAGTGTCACACTGGTGTAGCCCCTTAATTAATCGTGAATAATCGAGAATTATTGCCGTGGATTACTTTTCGAGACGCGATACCGCAGTGCCCAATCTCGTCGGGACACCTGCCAAACGAGAGAGGCAAGATTATAAGTACGCGGTGAGACGAGGACGAGCTCAGTCCAGCAGCAACGCCTGACTAATAAAATTGACAACTCCAATTAAAATATTAATTACGGATAATAAAGACGGGACGAGCAAGAAAAGTGGAGAACGGTTGAAGAGAGCGTTTCTTACTCTCACAGGGTCAGACGCTCCATTTGCGTTTCGCGGGTGCACTGTGTATTATTGAAAAAAGAAGAAAACAAACAACCCCACGTTTCGGGTTAAATATTATGAACATGATATCAGCAATGCAGGGCCAGATAATCGTCGAGTAAGTTTTCCATTCAATAGTGACTTTCCTTCCTTTGCAGAATTGAGGATTTTTTGCATTGTGGCGGTGTACCGAAAAATTCCTAAATTCCGTCTTAAGGGGTCTTCTCACTTTAGACGCTAAAAAGGCTACTTTCATGGTTTTTTGCGAGGTTTACATTAAAGATATTGATATAAAAGTTGTTACACTTAATAAATACACTTTCGGAATACATTTAATTTTTTTTATTTATTTATTCAAGTCACTGTTTATCGACGAAAATAGTAGTTAAAAAATTGGCAATTTTAAAACGAAAGGATTCTTTATAAAAAATTTCTAAAGTTTATAGTTTTTGAGTAATACATTTTTGAAAATTTCTGAAAGAGTTTTCCAATTTTACACTTTATTTATGCATAGAAATGCTAATGAAAAAATTATTTACATCGAATCATCAATTCCTGGCCCATAGAATAGGGCTTCTGCCGATGTGGAAGCTTCCAAAATGTCAATTTGTTGTTGTCTTCGAAGCATTCTGCCTTCCCGGGTATTATCGTTTGGGCGTTTGTCAGCCGCTACCTGCCATGGGGACCTGACGCCCCTTCACTAGTTGTGGGATATCCCGGAAACTATTAATCGGATTGAATTGAAATTTTCAGAGAATATTTTCGAAACATCATACTTCAAGAAAATATTTTTAAAAAACGATCTTTTGAAAATTCTGACTGCATCTCACCCCTTAAATTCGTCAAATGCCGTCCTGAATTTCATAGGACTTATATTTCGTTTATATAGATTTATAGAAATTTCGAGCTCATGCAGGCCCATTGATATCTGATTAATGTGTCCTTCAATGAATGTTTTTGTTCCGAGGCACCAGGTGATTCCACTCAATTGTCCTTACATATTTCGATTTCAGAAAAACGCCATTGCAGAAGCGTCGTACAATCCTGGGCCGCGGGTTGACGGTAATTGCACTTTGTCTAATTGTACTGTGCGTGGCCCTCGCAATTGGCGTAGCGGTGATCGTATCGAAATCGAGCTCGAGGGATGCGCCGGACTCCGATGCAGGTTGGTACAACGAAAATTGGTAGAATATTTCGTCGCACTTCAGCTCGCATTGCTTTCGGAAATTTCGCGCATATAGTTCAGATGCTGTCGGTAGAAATCGTTTAACTTATGATTCGGAACGTAAACTTTTTCGGTGCCAAAACTAGGGAAATCGGAGGAAACTGCAGAGGAAAAAAATCTCTTTGCTCAATGACAACTTTTGCCTGTGACATCAACGGCTCTGGCCGAAATACATTCATCCGCAAATTTATTAAGCTATCTACATACACTACCGCTCAAAATTTTGGATACACCAGTCGATATTTCCTGCCGCACTAAAAGCTAGATAGCTCCATAAATAAAAAAGATGACAAAATTCAACGATACGGCGTTTTGAAGGGAACAAATTCAGCTTTGTTTTGCTTTTTCGAAATATTTTTTTCGACCCGGTACGCACTTTCGTACGCGACCGTTCTTCGGCTATTTTTGGATTTTTGTTGTCATTTTTATCCATGATAAACTTGAAAGAGGTAGTAGAAGCTCTATTTTCGTTTCTTTTTTTAAGTTTCGTCCGACTTTTTTCGCAAAGTTATTTCAATTTTGGGTGAAAAAAAACAAACTTTGGAAAATACAATGTAACTTAAGAACCATAGTGTTTAAGAGGAGATGTCACGGATGTAAAAAATTGGGAACGTTTATACTGGGTCGCCTGGAATTTTTTAAAGACTTTTTCTGAGATTTCTTTTTTGTACTATTTTCGCTGGAAACTCTGATTAGTAGGATGGCTTAATTCGAAAAGTATGGCGTTTAGGACAAAATATCTTGAGGAGAAACTCTTTCAATTTGCGATTTCAAATTAGCTTGAATATTTTCAGATTTTTGTTGGAATTCTCCAAAAAAAAAAATAATCGGCGTATCTCGAAAACTATTGAGTTATGGACACAATATTAAGCGGGGGAAATGCTGAAGTGTTTCGTTTTAAGTACGTTGGAATTGTTTCAGATTTTTTACAATGTTTCAAAAGCACCTAAACACCCTAAAAAGGGTTGTAAATTTTTTATCTGGAAATTGTCAATGTATCCAAAACAAAACTGCAACATTTTACCCTCTTGATATTTTGTCTCTAACTTATTAGTTCAAACAAAAAATTTTGAAGAAAATTTCAGGCACACATTCTGAAAAAATTCAAGCGAATATAAAATCGATCATTAGAAAAGTTCCTCCTCCTAATATTTTGTCCTAAACGCTATACTTTTCAAGTTAAGCCATCCTACTCAAACTTTCGGGCGAAAATAGTAGAAAAAAAAGTCGAAGGAAAATCCTGAAAAAATTCCAGGCAATCGAGTATAAACTTGCGCAGTAGATGTACTGGGGCGGTTCTAACTCAAGGGGAGGTGGTGTGTCAAGAGTGGTGAAGCCAAGGTGGCGCCACCGTCGAGGGGAGGTCGCCGGGCGCGTGTGACGTCACAGAGGGGCCTCTGCGGCGGGGGGGGGGGGATGTGGTCCGTGAAGCGCCTGGCGCGGGGGGGGGGGGGGGGGGTCGATGAGTGTTTTGTGTGTATGTGCGTGCGTGCGTGTAGGGAAGCCAAGGTGGCGCTACGGTCGTGGGGAGGTCGGCGTGTGTGCGTGCGTGCGTGTAGGGAAGCCAAGGTGGCGCTACGGTCGTGGGGAGGTCGGCGTGTGTGCGTGCGTGCGTGTAGGGAAGCCATGGTGGCGCTACGGTCGTGGGGAGGTCGGCGTGTGTGCGTGCGTGCGTGTAGGGAAGCCAAGGTGGCGCTACGGTCGTGGGGAGGTCGGCGTGTGTGCGTGCGTGCGTGTAGGGAAGCCGTGGTGGCGCTACGGTCGTGGGGAGGTCGGCGTGTGTGCGTGCGTGCGTGCATGCGTGTAGGGAAGCCAAGGTGGCGCTACGGTCGTGGGGAGGTCGGCGCGCGCGCGCGCGCGCGCGCGTGTGTGTGTGTGTGTGCGTGTGTGTGTGTGTGCGTGCGTGCGTGCGTGCGTGCGTGCGTGCGTGCGTGCGTGCGTGCGTGCGTGCGTGCGTGCGTGCGTGCGTGCGTGCGTGCGTGCGTGCGTGCGTGCGTGCGTGCGTGCGTGCGTGCGTGTGTGTGTGTGTGTGTGTGTGTGTGTGTGTGTGTGTGTGTGTGTGTGTGTGTGTGTGTGTGTGTGTGAAGAGCGGCCTTTCAAAGCCCAATATTTATGACATGCAGCTGGTTCCATTCCGAAAGACAATGTCTATTGCATCCGCCTCGTCCCCAAGCTCGCCGACACTCGAGACAGGTCCTGACAGGTTCCTCGGGAAAAAAACTATAATCTTTAGGGATCAAAGGGACCGCGGATGGACCACTTGAGCGCAGCTCTTGAAAAGTCGAGGTCTCCATTCCGAAATATAACGTCAAGATGTTCGCATGTGCGAGTGTGTACGCAGTGCATCCGGCCAAGCACCCCCTGGACTTGACCAAAAACGAGCTCGAACAGGTTCCAAAGGTCTTGCTCTTAAAATATTGGGGTAAATATGTTGGCTTATTGTGGGATCGTTTGCCAGAACATCATCGAAATGACAGTGAAGTGATATCATATCTTCCATGCTTGGAGCATGCGCCACAGATGAAAGATCACATTGATGGCCCTCCACCTCAACGTCGGGAATGTACAAAATTCTGTGAAAATTCTCCACGTACGAGGTTCTTCGAACGTGTTTGAACCTGTTTTTCGGGAGCATGAAAAAATGTTGGGGGAGGGAAGGGATTCCCACGGTTCTTCGAATGTGTTCAAACCTGTTTTTCACGATTGGAAGGGGGGGATTTGAGTGGGAGGCTTACGAGGGAGCTTATAATTTCGTGGACCACGCTCAGACTGCACGATTCCACTGCACTATCAACATCTAAAAAGAACTTTGAAAGTGCGCGGAAAATGGATCTCTCGAGTATCAACAAAGTTGGCCGGATGGCAGAATTCCTCCCAACGAAGAAGCTGTCAGAACTCTCCGTTAAGTCGGAACGACTAATCTCCGACATAAGGGCTGTACAAACCAAATTTGGGAAACGCTACATCGCAGACATCGCGGATGAGTTCTCCGTCTTCTTACCAGCGCGACTTGTGAAGGTCTTCGACCAAGATCCAACAATGTTCGAGAGTATGCTGCAACTGGCGCGCAACGGTCAACTCTACATGAAGTACATTGGTGGAAAATACAACAGCGTCGAGTTCCATCGAGTCTGAGTATGGTGGAACAGAACGCTCCTGAAGGCCCGGTGGAAACAACGAGTTCAACAGCAGCCAGCATCGTCACCATCGTAGAGTGCAACGACTGTTTGCATCACAGTTATCATCATCGTAGAGTTTTCAACGCTCGAGTCTGAGTATGGTGGAAAAAAACGCTCGTGAAGGCCCGGTGGAAACAACGAGTTCAGCGGCGGCTGGTATCGTCACCATCGTAGAGTGCAACGACTATTTGCATCACAGTCATCATCGTAGATTTTTCAACGCTTAGTGCTATGTAAAAATGTACAAAAAAAACGTTTTCATCGAATATAATGTAAAAAAAAAAAAATTGTCGTCAAACTGTATTCGCCGTAAATATAGAAAATAAATGGAGAAGGATATTTGTTCAAAATGTTTTTATTCATTTAAAAAAAATCCCTCGCTCACGCTTCGTACACAGAGAGCCAGCTTTTCAACGACTTTACATTCGCTTTGGCGCAATTGTATTCTGTATTGAAGGAATGATGGGGACATTTAACGTTTGTGATTTTCGGCAACTTCTGCAGCGATGGACAGTCCAGAGTCTCCAGATCGATGACTTTTGTTGCTGAATGCGTGAATCTCGACAGCCATGAGCACTTCTCGAATCCCTTGGCATAGATCGTAGGAGCTCCTTCCAAGATTTCTCGAATTGTCGTTCTAGCTGCCTCGTATGATATGCCGCTGTGATCCCATCGTATTCCATGATAATTGCGTTCCAGCCACTTGTTTGTCATTTTGTACTTGGCCGGTAAAGCGTCCCAGGCGAATGGTGCATCGAAGAAGAATGTCAGCGGTTCAGCATTCTTCTCATGGAGTTTGACAATAGACATCTCCTTCAGGACAAATTCGTTGACGGGTCTCTTGAAGCCCTGCACATCGACGATAAGCTCCATGTTGACCGAAGTGGATGAGAATCATCGGCATGATTTTCTACCATTTTTTAACTCCATCACTGATTGGATTGTACTCTTGGTAAGACGTTCCAGAGACTTCCGAAGACATTCATAAGACGTTCAAAGACATTCAAGAGACGTTCGAAAACATTCATAAGGCGTTTGAAGACATGCATGAGGGGTTCAAAGAGTTTCAAAGGACATTCTACAACGTCATGAGACGTTTGAAGATGTTCGTGAGACCTTCAAGAGACTTTCGAAAACATTTAAAGACTTTCATGAGAGGTTCGAAGACGTTCAAAAGATCTGTGACGATATTCATAATATGTTTGAAGACATCGATGAGGGGTTCGAAGACGTTTAAGAGACTTTCAAAGACATTCACGCGGGGGTTGGAAGATGTTCAAAAAACTTTCGAATTCGTTCAACAGACATTTGACGACATTCATAATACGTTTGAAGACATTCATGAGGGGTTCGAAGATGCTTAAGAGAGACTTTCAAAAACATTCACGAGGGGTTTGTCCGAAGGCATACATAAGACGTTTGAAGACATTCAAGAGCCGTTCGAAAACATTCATGAGGCGTTTGAAGACATGCATGAGGGGTTCAAAGAGTTTCAAGAGACTTTCTACGACGTTCATGAGACGCTTGAAGATGTTCGTGAGACATTCAAGAGATCTTTAACGATATTCATAATACGTTTGAAGACATCGATGAGGGGTTCGAAGATGTTTTAGAGACTTTCAAAGACATTCACGAGGGGTTTGAAGACGTTCAAGAAATTTTCGAATCCGTTCAAGAGCCTTTTGACGACATTCATAATACGTGTGAAGATATTCTTGTGGGGTTCGAAGACGCTTGATCGACTTTCACAGGCATCCACGAGGGTTTCGAATACGTCCAAGAGACTTTCGAATACGTTCAAGAGACTTTCAGAGACATTCGCGAGAGGTGCGAAGACGTTCAGAGACTTTCGAAGACATTCAAGAGATCTTTGACAATATTCATAATACGTTTGAAGACATCGATAAGGGGTTCGACGACGTTTTAGAGACTTTCAAAGACATTCACGAGGGGCTTGAAGACGTTCAAGAGACATTCGACGACATTCATGATACGTTTGAAGACATTCATAAGGGGTTCCAAGACGCTTGAGAGACTTTCAAAGACATTCACGAGGCGTTCGAAGACGTTCAAGAGAATTTCGAAAGCATTCATAATACGGTTGAAGACATTCATAAGGGGTTCGAAGACACTTAAGAGAGACTTTCAAAGACATTCACGAGGGGTTCGAAGACGTTTAAAAGACTTTCGACGACACTCATAATACGTTTGAAGACGTTAAAGAGACTTTCGAATACGTTCAACAGACTTTGAGAGACATTCGCGAGTGGTGCGAAGACGTTCAGAGACCTTCGAAGACATTCAAGAGATCTTTGACAATATTCATAATACGTTTGAAGACATCGATGAGGGGTTCGAAGACGCTTGAGAGACTTTCAAAGGCATTCACGAGAGTTTCGAAGACGTTCAAGAGACTTTCGACGATATTCATAATACGTTTGAAGACATTCATGAGGGGTTCGAAGACGCTTGAGAGACTTTCAAAGACATTCACGAGGGGTTTGAAGACGTTTAAAAGACTTTCGAATACGTTCGAGAGACTTTCAGAGACATTCGCGAGAGGTGCGAAGACATTCAGAGACTTCCGAAGACATTCACAAGACTTTCGAATACGTTCAAGAGACTTTCAGAGACATTCATGAGGGGTTCGAAGACGCTTGAGAGACTTTCAAAGGCATTCACGAGGGTTTCGAAGACGTTTAAGAGACTTTCAGAGACATTCGCGAGAGGTGCGAAGACGTTCAGAGACTTTCGATGACATTCATGATACGTTTGAGTACATTCATGAGTACTTCAAAAACGCTTAAGAGAGACTTTCAAAGACATTCAGGAGTGGTTTTAAGACGTTTAGAGGACTTCTGATGACACTCATAATACGTTTGAAGACGTTCAAGAGACTTTCGAATACGTTCAAGAGACTTTGAGAGACATTCATGAGGGGTTCGAAGACGCTTGAGAGACTTTCAAAGGCATTCACGAGGGTTTCGAATACGTTCAAGAGACTTTCAGAGACATTCGCGAGATGTTCGAAGACGTTCAAGAGATCTGTGACGATATTCGGAATGTGTTTGAACACATCGATGAGGGGTTCGAATACGTGTAAGAGACTTTCAAAGACATTCACGAGGGGTTGGAAGATGTTAAAAAACTTTCGAATTCGTTCATAATACGTTTGAAGACATTCATGAGGGGTTCGAAGACGCTTAAGAGATTTTCAAAGACATTCACGAGAGGTGCGAAGACGTTCAGAGACCTTCGAAGACATTGAAGAGATCTTTGACAATATTCATAATACGTTCGAAGACATGGATGAGAGCTTCGACGATGTTATAGAGACTTTCAAAGACATTCACGAGGGGTTTGAAAACGTTCAGAGACTTTCGAAGACATTCAAGAGATCTTTGACAATATTCATAATACGTTTGCAGACATCGATGAGGGGTTCGAAGACGTTTGAGAGACTTTCAAAAGCATTCACGAGAGTTTCGAAGACGTTCAAGAGACTTTCGACGACTTTCATGAAATGTTTAAAGACATTCATGAGGGGTTCGAAGACGTTCAAGATACTTTAGACACCATTCATAATACGTTTGAAGACATTCATGAGGGGTTCAAAGACAAGTGTCTTTGAAGACTTGAGAGACTTTCAAAGACATTGACGAGGGGTTCGAAGACGTTTAAAAGACTTTCGACGACACTCATAATACGTTTGAAGGTATTCATGACGGGTTCGAAGACGCTTAAGAGACTTTCAGAGAGATTCGCGAGAGGTGTGAAGACGTTCAGAGACTTTCGAAGACATTCAAGAGATCTTTGACAATATTCATAATACGTTTGAAGACATCGATGTGGGGTTCGACGACGTTTTAGAGACGTTCAAAAGACTTTCGACGACATTCATGATACGTTTGAAGACATTCATGAGCGGTTCGACGAAGCTTAAGCGAGACTTTCAAAGACATTCACGAGGGGTTCGAAGACGTTCAAAAGACTTTCGACGACACTCATAATACGTTTGAAGACATTCATGAGGGGTTTCGAAGAAGCTTAAGCGAGACTTTCAAAGACATTCACGAGGGGTTCGAAGACCTTCAGAGACCTTCGAAGACATTCAAGAGATCTTTGACAATATACATAATACGTTTAAAGACATCGATGAGGGGTTCGAAGACGTTTGAGAGACTTTCAAAGGCATTCGCGAGGGTTTCGAAGACGTTCAAGAGACTTTCGAATGCGTTCAAGAGACTTTCAGAGACATTCGCGCAAGGTGCGAAGACGTTCAGAGACTTTCGAAGACATTCAAGAGATCTTTGACAATATTCATAATACGTTTGAAGACATTCATGAGGGGTTCGAAGACGCTCGAGAGACTTTCAAAGGCATTCACGAGGGTTTCGAAGACGTTCAAGTGACTTTCGAAGACGCTTAAGAGACTTTCAGAGAGATTCGCGAGAGGTGTGAAGACGTTCAGAGACTTTCGAAGACATTCAAGAGATCTTTGACAATATTCATAATACGTTTGAAGACATCGATGAGTGGTTCGACGATGTTTTAGAGACATTCGACGACATTCATCACACGTTTGAAGACATTCATGCGCGTTTCGAAGACGCTTAACAGACTTTCAAAGACATTCGCGAGCGGTTTGAAGACGTTCAAGAGATTTTCAAAGACATTCACGAGGCGTTCGAAGACGTTCAAGAGACTTTTGGCGACATTCACAATACGTTTGAGGACATTCATGAGCATTTCGACGACGCTTAAGAGACTTTCAAAGACATTCGGGAGCGGTTTGAAGACGTTCAAGAGACTTTTGACGACATTCATAATACGATATTCGACGACATCCATAAACCAAAGATATTCATGACGTTTGAGTTTCGCTGGAATTGTTTGGGTTTGTTTGGGATTTTCACAGTTTTGGTAAAATGTGTTTAGGTTTGTTTGGGATTTTCACAGTTTTGGTAAAATGTGTTTGGGTTTCACGAAACCCTCGTGAATGCCCAAAACACATACCCAAACACATTTTACCAAAACTGTGAAAATCCCAAACAAACCCAAACACATTTTACCAAAACTGTGAAAATCCCAAACAAACCCAAACAATTCCAGCGAAAATCAAACGTCATGAATATCTTTGGGTTATGAATGTCTTCGAATATCGTATTATGAATGTCGTCAAAAGTCTCTTGAACGTCTTCAAACCGCTCCCGAATGTCTTTGAAAGTCTCTTAAGCGTCGTCGAAATGCTCATGAATGTCCTCAAACGTATTGTGAATGTCGCCAAAAGTCTCTTGAACGTCTTCGAACGCCTCGTGAATGTCTTTGAAAATCTCTTGAACGTCTTCAAACCGCTCGCGAATGTCTTTGAAAGTCTGTTAAGCGTCTTCGAAACGCGCATGAATGTCTTCAAACGTGTTATGAATGTCGTCGAATGTCTCTAAAACATCGTCGAACCACTCATCGATGTCTTCAAACGTATTATGAATATTGTCAAAGATCTCTTGAATGTCTTCGAAAGTCTCTGAACGTCTTCACACCTCTCGCGAATCTCTCTGAAAGTCTCTTAAGCGTCTTCGAAAGTCACTTGAACGTCTTCGAAACCCTCGTGAATGCCTTTGAAAGTCTCTCGAGCGTCTTCGAACCCCTCATGAATGTCTTCAAACGTATTATGAATGTTGTCAAAGATCTCTTGAATGTCTTCGAAAGTCTCTGAACGTCTTCGCACCTCGCGCGAATGTCTCTGAAAGCCTCTTGAACGTATTCGAAAGTCTCTCGAACGTCTTCGAAACCCTCGCGAATGCCTTTGAAAGTCTCTCAAACGTCTTCGAACCCCTCATCGATGTCTTCAAACGTATTATGTATATTATCAAAGATCTCTTGAATGTCTTCGAAGGTCTCTGAAGGTCTTCGAACTCCTCGTGAATGTCTTTGAAAGTCTCGCTTAAGCTTCTTCGAAACCCCTCATGAATGTCTTCAAACGTATTATGAGTGTCGTCGAAAGTCTTTTGAACGTCTTCGAACCCCTCGTGAATGTCTTTGAAAGTCTCGCTTAAGCTTCGTCGAACCGCTCATGAATGTCTTCAAACGTATCATGAATGTCGTCGAAAGTCTTTTGAACGTCTCTAAAACGTCGTCGAACCCCACATCGATGTCTTCAAACGTATTATGAATATTGTCAAAGATCTCTTGAATGTCTTCGAAAGTCTCTGAACGTCTTCACACCTCTCGCGAATCTCTCTGAAAGTCTCTTAAGCGTCTTCGAACCCGTCATGAATACCTTCAAACGTATTATGAGTGTCGTCGAAAGTCTTTTAAACGTCTTCGAACCCCTCGTCAATGTCTTTGAAAGTCTCTCAAGTCTTCAAAGACACTTGTCTTTGAACCCCTCATGAATGTCTTCAAACGTATTATGAATGGTGTCTAAAGTATCTTGAACGTCTTCGAACCCCTCATGAATGTCTTTAAACATTTCATGAAAGTCGTCGAAAGTCTCTTGAACGTCTTCGAAACTCTCGTGAATGCTTTTGAAAGTCTCTCAAACGTCTTCGAACCCCTCATCGATGTCTGCAAACGTATTATGAATATTGTCAAAGATCTCTTGAATGTCTTCGAAAGTCTCTGAACGTTTTCAAACCCCTCGTGAATGTCTTTGAAAGTCTCTATAACATCGTCGAAGCTCTCATCCATGTCTTCGAACGTATTATGAATATTGTCAAAGATCTCTTCAATGTCTTCGAAGGTCTCTGAACGTCTTCGCACCTCTCGTGAATGTCTATGAAAATCTCTTAAGCGTCTTCGAACCCCTCATGAATGTCTTCAAACGTATTATGAACGAATTCGAAAGTTTTTTAACATCTTCCAACCCCTCGTGAATGTCTTTGAAAGTCTCTTACACGTATTCGAACCCCTCATCGATGTGTTCAAACACATTCCGAATATCGTCACAGATCTCTTGAACGTCTTCGAACATCTCGCGAATGTCTCTGAAAGTCTCTTGAACGTATTCGAAACCCTCGTGAATGCCTTTGAAAGTCTCTCAAGCGTCTTCGAACCCCTCATGAATGTCTCTCAAAGTCTCTTGAACGTATTCGAAAGTCTCTTGAACGTCTTCAAACGTATTATGAGTGTCATCAGAAGTCCTCTAAACGTCTTAAAACCACTCCTGAATGTCTTTGAAAGTCTCTCTTAAGCGTTTTTGAAGTACTCATGAATGTACTCAAACGTATCATGAATGTCATCGAAAGTCTCTGAACGTCTTCGCACCTCTCGCGAATGTCTCTGAAAGTCTCTTAAACGTCTTCGAAACCCTCGTGAATGCCTTTGAAAGTCTCTCAAGCGTCTTCGAACCCCTCATGAATGTCTCTGAAAGTCTCTTGAACGTATTCGAAAGTCTTTTGAATGTCTTCGGAAGTCTCTGAATGTCTTCGCACCTCTCGCGAATGTCTCTGAAAGTCTCTCGAACGTATTCGAAAGTCTTTTAAACGTCTTCAAACCCCTCGTGAATGTCTTTGAAAGTCTCTCAAGCGTCTTCGAACCCCTCATGAATGTCTTCAAACGTATTATGAATATCGTCGAAAGTCTCTTGAACGTCTTCGAAACTCTCGTGAATGCCTTTGAAAGTCTCTCAAGCGTCTTCGAACCCCTCATCGATGTCTTCAAACGTATTATGAATATTGTCAAAGATCTCTTGAATGTCTTCGAAGGTCTCTGAACGTCTTCGCACCACTCGCGAATGTCTCTCAAAGTCTGTTGAACGTATTCGAAAGTCTCTTTAACGTCTTCAAACGTATTATGAGTGTCGTCGAAAGTCTTTTAAACGTCTTCGAACCCCTCGTGAATGTCTTTGAAAGTCTCTCTTAAGTGTCTTCGAACCCCTTATGAATGTCTTCAACCGTATTATGAATGCTTTCGAAATTCTCTTGAACGTCTTCGAACGCCTCGTGAATGTCTTTGAAAGTCTCTCAAGCGTCTTGGAACCCCTTATGAATGTCTTCAAACGTATCATGAATGTCGTCGAATGTCTCTTGAACGTCTTCAAGCCCCTCGTGAATGTCTTTGAAAGTCTCTAAAACGTCGTCGAACCCCTTATCGATGTCTTCAAACGTATTATGAATATTGTCAAAGATCTCTTGAATGTCTTCGAAAGTCTCTGAACGTCTTCGCACCTCTCGCGAATGTCTCTGAAAGTCTCTTGAACGTATTCGAAAGTCTCTTGGACGTATTCGAAACCCTCGTGGATGCCTGTGAAAGTCGATCAAGCGTCTTCGAACCCCACAAGAATATCTTCACACGTATTATGAATGTCGTCAAAAGGCTCTTGAACGGATTCGAAAATTTCTTGAACGTCTTCAAACCCCTCGTGAATGTCTTTGAAAGTCTCTAAAACATCTTCGAACCCCTCATCGATGTCTTCAAACGTATTATGAATATCGTTAAAGATCTCTTGAATGTCTCACGAACATCTTCAAGCGTCTCATGAACGTCGTAGAAAGTCTCTTGAAACTCTTTGAACCCCTCATGCATGTCTTCAAACGCCTCATGAATGTTTTCGAACGGCTCTTGAATGTCTTCAAACGTCTTAT